>CAUYPK010157647.1:0-27470 GCA_963574355.1 Loris lydekkerianus
CATTGCTTGTTTTGTTGTTGTTGTTGTTGTCACTGTCGTTGTTTATTTATTCATTTACCGTATATACTTGAGTATAAGCCGAGTTTTTTCTGGCACAAAATTTGTGCCGAAAAACCCGAACTCAGCACAAATTTTGTGCCGGGGGGGGGGGGACTCGGCTTATACTCTAGTATATACGGTAACTGGGATTACAGGTACAAGCCACCATGGCCAGCAGAAAAAAAGGAGTTTAAAACGTTATTTTTAAAGTAAAATGGCTTAAAAACAAAATCAAGCCAAGCTAAAATGCAACATACACTCTCGATAAAAATCTTTAAGAAATTACAAAGTACTTTCTTAGAATAAAAGCACTTAATCAAGCGGTGCCTGTGGCTCAATGAGTAGGGCGCCAGCCCCATATACCGAGGGCGGCAGGTTCGAACTCAGCCCTGGCCAAACCGCAACAAAAAATAGCCGGGCGTTGTGGCAGGTGCCTGTAGTCCCAGCTACTTGAGAGGCTGAGGCAAGAGAATTGGCTAAGCCCAAAAGCTGGAAGTTGCTGTGAACTGTGACGTCACAGCACTCTACCAAGGGTAACAAAGTGAGACTCTGTCTCTAAAAAAAAAAAAGTGTTTAATCACCAGAAACCATTAGTACATACAACATGGTAAAGCATTAGAGGTAAGCTTCCTCAAGACAAAAAAAAAAGTACCCAACTATCTCTGCTGTAAGTCAACACTGTTCCAGATTTTTTAACACATACATAAAGAAAAAAATGACATAAATACTACAAAGGATAAAACAAACAAACAAAAATCCAGAGGGTGGTGTCCTTAGTTCAGTGGGTAGGGCATGGCCACATACACAGAAGCTAGCACATTTGAACCCAGCCCAGACCAGCTAAAACGACAATTACAACAGCAACAACAAAAAAATAGCTGGGCGTTGTGGCGGGCACCTGTAGTCCCAGCTACTTGGGATGCTGAGGCAAGAGAATCTCTTAAGTCCAAGAGTTGGAGGTTGCTGTGAGCTGTGACCCCATGGCGCTCTACCCAGGGCTAGACTCTTTCTCAAAAAAAAAAAAAAAAAAAAAAAAAAAAATCCAGAATCTATAAATTATATGCTTGCAAACTAGAAAAATCTATCATGAGATACTATGAAACTACCAATTTCATATAATGAATAATGGATTGCTAAATGGAAAAGTCAATGAAAAAGTTACTTCTCCCCAAAATAATTCATGCAAATACAATTGGATTCAAAATTTCTATTAAGAGTTTATTATTGGAACTTGACAGATTGTAAAATCATCTGAAAGAGTATTTGAGAAAAATAAAGACACTTTAAAAAGAATGGGAAAGCCTTCAAGTACCTGATATAATAGATGGTAAATATAACAATATTTAGCATAATCTTGGCAAATGAGTAAGTATACAGATGAAAAGAACTTAGGAGTCCACAAATAAATTTGAATTATAAAAAAGATAGCATTAAAATTAATTTGTTTGAAATTAACAAAAAAAAGGCCAAACATTTAAAAAACAATTTCTACTCCATACACAAATGTTCCAAGGGAATTAAAAGCAGGATGGCAAAGAGATTTTTACCTCATTAATTAGAGTACTATACAGAGAAACATTCTGAATTCATAACTGCACTCAGCAAAAAGGCATGCCATTAGCTGGACGTTGTGGTGGGTGCCTGTTAGTCCCAGCTACTTGGGAGGTCGAAGCAAGAGAATCATATGAGCCCAAGAGTTTGAAGTTGCTGTGAGTTGTGACACCACAGCATTCTACAGAGGGCAACAAAGTGAGACTCTGTCTCAAAAAACAAACAAACAAAAACGCATGCCATATCTGACAATGTGAATAAAATAATGTTCATGAGAGGAAGAGTGGCAGTATCTTACAACTACCATCTCTAGATAGCATCTTTATTGTAAAATATATAATCACTCAAGAAAATGGAAGAAAGCAAATTTTTTAATAAACTCAGATTAAAAAGAAAAAAAAAAAAAAACTTTCTGAAGTTAAAAACTGTAATAACAACATGAACAGACTGGACTACCTAAAATGAAAAACATATAACAAAAGATCAGCAACATTTAGTAACATTTAGTGATCAGCCAAAAATTAGTAACTTTAGTAAAAGGGATGCATCAAGAGTTTCAAATCAAAAAGACGTCTCTGTTTTTCAGTAAATTGGTACCTCTGTAGTGAGTAATACATATAGCAATTCTAAATAAGTTCACAGATGTATGCACAGACTGTTACTGGATGAAGGGCTATTTTTGTGTGGAATGGCAAAAATATTGTGTATTACATTAATACTGTGTCAAAATATTGTCTAACAGGGCAGCACCTGTGGCTCAGTGAGTAGGGCGCCGGCCCCATATGCTGAGGGTGGCGGGTTCAAACCCAGCCCCAGCCAAACTGCAACAAAAAAAAAAAGCTGGGCGTTGTGGAGGGCGCCTGTAGTCCCAGCTACTCGGGAGGCTGAGGCAAGAGAGTCGCTTAAGCCCAGGAGCTAGAGGTTGCTGTGAGCTGTGTGATGCCACAACACTCTACCAAAGGGCCATAAAGTGACTCTGTCTCTATAAAAAAATTAATTAATTAATTAATTAATTAAAAAAAAAAAAAAAAAAAGAATATGGTCTATGAAGCCAGACTGGTTCAAATCCTAGCTCTGCTGCTTGCTAATATCTCCGTGCCTCAATTCTCTCATCTCTAAAAAGGATATAATAGTATCTACCTCATGAAGTTGGTGTAAATACTAAATGAGTTAATAACACATACATGAAGTGTTTAGGAGAAGGCCTACCCTGTACTATGTGATCTTAAAAGTTTGCAAATATTGGCCGGGCACCATGTCTCATGCCTATAATCTTAGCACTCTGGGAGGCTGAGGCGGGTGGATTGCTTGAGCTCATGAGTTCAAGATCAACCTAAGCAAAAGCAAGACCCCATCTCTACTAAAACTGAAAAACCAAAGCAAGAGGATTACTTGATTTCAAAAGTTGGAGGTTGCCGTGAGCTATGACGCTACAGCACTCTATACAGGGCTACAGCTTGAGATTCTGTCTCAAAAAAAAAAAAAGGCTTGGCGCCTGTGGCTCAAGCGGCTAAGGCACCAGCCACATTAAAAAAATATATATATATATTGTATAATATATTAATATTAATGTATCAATAAAGGATACGTTAAACTGTGGCACAGATATACAACAGAACATTATGTAGTCATTAAAAAGATGAGACAAAGCTATGTTTATGACATGAAACTGTGTTGTGATATTAACAGTGCTTTTCTCCAAATAAAATTACAGGGAGATTTCACCTTGACTATATTTTTTATCTTTCTGCAATGTGCATATATAATTAAAAAAAGAATGTAATTATGTCTTAAATTACAAAAATGTTCACTTCTTTAATAAAAAAAAGCCCATTTCCCCACTTACATTAGCTGATTGCTCTCAACAGGAACGTCTGTGTCTTCACTGAGTTCCAATCTATTACGCCTGTAGGTCGAACCAACACTCAATCCATGAATTAATAATAATGAGGCAGAAAAAATTTTCTTCCTCACATTGCCAAGGAAACCTCTCAGCCACAATTCAAACACAGGATGTGTTTTTAAAACAGGTCCCAACTACTGGGAGATTTAAGTCCATTCAAATAACCTTTGTCAGACTGGAGACAGCTAGGGTTAGTTATCTCCTTAAAAAAAAAACAAAAAAATAAAAACCAAAAAAAGTTCATTTGAAGATGAACTTCAGATTCAAAGGGTTATTAAAAAAAAAAAAAAGATCCATCTTCCATAGCCGAAAAATATAATTAAAAAAAAAAAAAAAAGAAAAGAAAAAGAAAAAAAATCAAAATTCAGTAAGATCCAATTTCTGGTCTTCAAGATTTCTTCACCTATTAAGAAAAAAACAGAAACCTTCCCCCATCTTTATTATCTGTATAATAAAAGCATACTTGTATGTAAAAATATAAAATGTTTTATGTCTATAATATACATGTACATATATACTAACTGGCTTAAACACACACACGCACATATATACAAACGTGTAGTAATAAAACATCTGGGTAAGTTTCCCCTTTTGAAATACACTACAAAAGCCCTTAGATTTGGATTCATTATAAAAATAGTGAAGTTACTCTTATACCAAAGTATCATGAAGTTGTTACTTTAAATTTTGCCCAGCCCACAAAATAAAGATGAAAGAAAATTCTTTACACATGTATCAATGTGTATATATGGATGCATATATATCATCATCATCATCACCATCATAATCAGGAAGTGTTTAACCAAAAAAGGTAGAAACGTACAGTTATAGAGTAACTACAGAGTGGTGCAGCAAGCTGTAGAAGGCAGAGCAGCATTATAGCCATTCTAAACTGGTACTGTCAAAACACAGAAAGCTTCTATCTAAGGGAAGGTTTTTTTTCTTTTTTTATATCAACGCCAGTGACACTGGCATGCCATTCAATATTGGCCCTGCAAAGGCTTGCTTATGCAGCCTAGTTGCAAATTCTTTACTACAGATGGCTACAGCTAAAGACTTTGTAATTATTTACTCCAGTTTAGTAAAAGGGTAAATTTTCGGAGTTGAAATTTCATTTCACAATGGTACATTTACCATTTAAGAATTTAAAAAAAAAAAAAAAAAAAAAGCAAATCAAATAAAAACAAAAAAATCTATCTTGATACATAGAAATGAGTTCTAAATTTTGAAACCAGCCCAGTAACAAAGCAATTTTGATTCTTATGTAATGAATACTACATAATTTCTAGGCTAAATCTTGCCAAATACTATCCAAGACAAAACTAAAATCAAAACTTAAAAAAAGTGGACACCTTTTACTCACACTTAATACTAGTCAATTTTCCAGGAATTTTTTGGGCAGGGAATATCCCCAAATCTAAAATGAAAAAAAGGAAAAATTGGGATCTTACATTAGTTATTCAGTCTGAAACTTTTAATAGACTTTTACTAAATCATCATTTTCTGGCCTCCCACTCAATCACAGAAACATACTTTCAGAGTGGAAAGGGACCTTAAAGATACTATTAATTCACTTGTTTCACCAATGATTCCTAATACATGAAAATACTGACTGCTTATTTTTCATTAAGAAATCACTGGCCAAAACAACCTCATAGTTAAGAATACGATATTATGGGTCATCGGGTATGTTTTTAAAAAGATTACCTAAAATAGAAAAATTTCCTTTAGGAAATGCATACTGAGTTTATCAAAGTACGCTCATAGGGTTGTTGTTTTTTTTTTTTTGAGACAGTCTCAAGCTGTGGCCCTAGGTGGAGTGCCATGGCATCATAGCTCATAGCAACCTCCAACTTCATAGGGCTTTCTTTACAATTTCCAGTCAATCTTTTTCAAAGTCTAGAAGTAAATTTTCTGATTTTTTCTAATGTTTCCCTTTTATATAAGATCCAGTCCTAAAAATGAAGGGTAAATCTATTACACTCAATAATTTGAAATTATAAAGCTGACCAGTATGAGGAGGCAGTTATAAATTTTCAAATATAAAACAATTTTATGGGTTTTCTTTTTCCCAAGTTGTAAATAAGCATCAGGATTTTTAAAGAAATAGAAAAACGGGGGAGGGAGAGAAGGAATGCCAGCTTAGTATACTTTTTTCTCATTTCACTGGTATTAGAACAATTAAACTTCCCACATTGGGAGAAATTTACTTAAAACCAATTACTAGTTCAAGCTACTGAACAGATTTAGCAAAAGCCTTTCAATTCTGCACTATATTTTTAAAAGTTAACATCTGTTCCCTCTGATTAGAATAAACAAAATTTTCAGGTGCTCGCTACACTGAATTAAAACTGTGAAATTTTTAAAGTTAATCTTCATTTTGTCAAAATTGTATTGCCTGAGGAATTTTCAGCCCTTTTTGTGTTTTCAGGTTTCCCCAGATTTGTTTTTAAGGAATAATTAGCATGACTATATGCGACAACTACAGCAATTAGGATACAGTAACAGCAGTAAGTTGCCCCTTTTAAATGGATAAAGGAAAAATAAATTAAGGTGTTATTTTTTTTCCATTGCTTTGAACAACTTCATTCTCAGTATCCCAGCTCAGAACCAACGTAGAATAATCATAGTTAACGTTTTTCAAGTTCATTTTCAGAAACATCAACTGTTCTATATTGTCAAAGTCCAGGCTCATGATCTGTTTTGGATGAAAGTGGCTATTCGTAGTAAAAATACATTCAGATTGCCAACTACACATGGGGCAACTTAGATAATGAATAGCAACCTGGGTCAAAGCCGGCCATATGCTCATCTTCCTCTGCCAGTAAATCAAAGGGTCATCACCTCCTGAGAATTCTGAATGCTTCTCTTTGAAGTACTCATCCACAATTGCTATAGCAGAAGGGAACATGAAACTTTTGCTTCCAATGGCAACGCTATCTGCAGCTGACCTATCAATGGAACCTGAATTGGAGGTGCCTTCTTTTACAGATAAGGTAAATGAATCAGCTCCTACAGTAACTGAGGGACCAGAAGGTTCTGAAGTCACAATGTGACAGACCTCTGGTGATGATTCCATATAATTACAAACTTCTTCTGCAAGGATGTGCTTGTAAGTCTCTAAATCAGCACTTTGAGGAAAAAAGACTTCCAAACTATTTTTAAAGCAAGGATCTAACAAAGTAGCCAAAATACAGGGCTTGGATTTGAGCATGGCACTTAGTAGGGTATCTGTTTCAAGTTTCAGAGATAAACTATCCACTAGACTGAGGGCCTGAGTAATTCCTCTGACTTGAAAATCTTCTCTGAGTTTCTGCAAAGAAATGAATAGATGATGGATTAAGGGTAATACTTGATTCAATCCTGTGGTCTTCACACTCACTTTCTGGGTGGCTTCCTCAAATGGCTTGAGAATATCACAAATGTAAGTCATCAGAGTCCACTGAAGGGAAGTGAGCACAACTCCACTGGCTCTACCCAGACTATGGTGAACTGAATAGCAATGCTCCAAAAGCCATTTTAACATATAAAAGGTAGAAATCCAATGTCCAGTTTCATCCTGCTTCAAATTCTTCCATGGAAGTTGGTGATCATTTTGGAATTCTTGCAGTATCTGACGAGCCTTTACCGAATGACTAAAATGATGACAGGTTTTCCTAGCAGCCACTAACATATTCTCAATGCTTTTGTGCTCATAGAAGAAGTCCTGAATGACTATATTTAAACAATGCAGGAAGCACGGCACATGGGTAAAACCACCATCTTTGATTGCATGTACCACACTGGAGGAATTGTCAGAAACAATGAAGCTAGGAATAAGAAAATTAGGAGAAAGCCACAGACCAATCTGGTCATTTAATTCTTGTAAAATGTTGGTTATCAAACAGTCTTTGGCCAAACCTGTAACACAAAGCACTGCCCACTTTCTAAAGTTGGGGATCTTCCCATTATGGGAAACAGGTACAGTTTCCAAAGAGACCCAATGTACAGTCACAATAAAATAGTCAGTGGATGGGTCATGGGTCCAAATGTCAACAGTTAGGTGAATCTTTTGGCTTTGAACATTCTCTAAAGTTAAGAAAATTTTTTCTCTGACACAATCATATAACTGAGGGACAGCCTTAGTGAAAAAGTAAGTCTCTGATGGCAACCTGTAGTCAGGTGCCACAATCTGCATGAACCTTTGAAAGGCTGGGGTTGAGAAGTAGTTGTAAGGATGCATATCCTCCACAATCATTTGAATAATTGCTTGACTTATTTGACTTGAGGCTGGATTTTCACAATATGCTGTTTCTCTCTCCTGTGCATGTATCACAGTATCTTGCTGTGCAATAGGAATAGAACTTTCAGATCTATTTTCAATCTCTAACACAGGAGGTTCATCTGAATCAGAGTCACTAAGGTCCTCAGCTGTTAAATCTTGGCTGCCTGTAGACTTTTCTCCATGCAATGTATCATTTAGGAGATCATTTCTCTCAGTCTCAGCTTCATCTAAACCATTTCCAATAGCACCATTGTCTTTGTTGGCAACAGCCCAGTGGATGGGATGGGTGGCCTGCAGGTGTCGTTGAAGTGTTGAAGTTCCTAAATGGGAACCTGGTCTACCCCGGCTCACACTTCTTTTACATATGTTACACACCGCTCTTGAGATGTGCTGAGGATCAGTGTAAAAAAAATTCCAAACTGCAGATGTCTTGGCTCTGGTTCCAGGGATTAAGGCATGCTTGACAATGTTACTTTTGATGAGAAATCTCCCTCTTTCTGCCCGTAGGGCATCTGATGCTGATTTATCACGTTTCTTGCCCATTCTATTATCTAATGGATCAGTAGGAATATATTCAAAGCTTCCACTGCTTCCAGGAGAAGAGGGAGATAAAGATACATCCAAGGTAAAATCCTCTTCCCCACTAGTGACTCCAAACTTGTTGGCCCTGGTCCAGTGAGGAGAATGCCTTGCTTGCAGATGTCGTTGAAGAGTGGAAGTACCAAGATGACTGCCTGGTTTACCCCTGCTGACACTTTTTTCACAGAGATTACAAATAGCTCGCCAGGTATACTGGGGGTCAACATGAAAGAAGTGCCATACAATGGAAGTCTTGGCCCTGGTACTAGGTAGATAGATTTGTTTTTCTATATTGCTCTCAAAAAGACTTTCTTCATCCTGCTCAGGGGTACTGGATGCTAACAAAGCAGGAGCATCTGAAACAGGCCTTCCAGATCCCAAATCCTTACTAAACTTTTTGGCTAGGATCAATTTTTTTCGACGTCTCTTCCCCTTAACTCGCAAACCCTTCTTTCTTTTCTTTTTAGTAGGCAATTTTGCCTCTTTATCCAGTCCTTCTGCCACCATCTTTCCCTCTACCACATTTTCTTCATCTGTATTAGAATTAACAGGAACACATCCCAGAATCCCAGCACCACTAAAAGTGCTGCATCTTCTGCCAGCGGAGAGTGAGGAAACTGGTACACTTAAAGTACATACACTCATTCTCTTTATGTCTCCAAAATTTGTATGAAAATCTATTAGCCGGTTTATTATTCAAGCAGAAATACAGCTGTCTCTCTCTACTTGCATTACCTTTTCTCCAGTTTCTATGGGGAATCAAATTCCCTTTGGACCAGTAACTTCCAAGCCAGGTTATTTTTGGAGAAAAAGCGACAGCAAAGGACAACATTCCCCAACTCTTTCTTAGGGGGCTTTAAGAACCATTCCAACTTTCTGAAATCTGAATTCAAGTAGTCCAGTGTCCTCATGTTATAAAGTAAGAACTGAGGCCTCCCTTCCCAGAGTCACAGAGTTGGTTAGTAGCAGCTGGAAGCCAGGTCTTCCAAATCCCAGGTTCATGTTGTTTCTTCTGCTTCCTCAAGAACTGTATCTACTTGAAATGCCTTTGAGTTTTTAAAATACATATTTTTATGATGCCTCCTGATAGCAACATCAACTTTCTCTTAATTCTGAAATTAATTATTTTCAAGAAATTTCATTTAAACAAAAACATAGTGCATCATTCAACATTCATCATTTAGGACTGTGATTTGCCAATACAACCCAAAAAGTCAATTCTGGAAAACCGAATCAGACTCCACATACTGGTCATTAACATCAAGAGCTAGTTGAGCCCTTTTAGCTCTAACTAAAAGTAATACAATTTTTTAAAATGTGGGTGGCTGGAAAAAAATGCTTTTGAGAATAAAATCTAAAAACAAGATTACAAGTTGCACTTTTGATTTACTGTTTATATCAAGAGTTAATCCAAGTTTAGTTTTCAGATATTTTTAGACTGGAGAAGCTTTACAGCTGGTAAATAACTCACAAGTTGAACACTACATAAATAGCAAAAACTGAAATATAAACTTTAAACCATTTCCATTCCTTTTTAGTTGATCCCTCCCCCTTCCCCCAATACCTACATACATTTACCCTAAAAAGCATCTCTATCACTAGTTCCACAGCCTCCTTCTCAAGGTCCAGAACCAAGGCCTGAAAGATGTCAACAAAACTGGCCTTCCCCATAGGAATCCGCACCGATTATGGGAGTTTAGGGGGTGTTCTTCATTATGGTTTCACCAATCCTACAAGGAGAACGGAAATGTCCCTGTTGCTCTTGACTCCGATGCTGAGGGCCGGGGCTGGGAGTGTAATTAGGGCGGGGAAAGGGTGTAGGATACCGGAATAATGTCGGTGGCTTTTCTGTATGTGGAGTTTGAGAAAATCTCCAAAGTAGTGGGACCCTGGAGAGGAATGAGAGTAGGTAAATTCAGCTCCTGGCACTCAGTCTGATTTAGGCAGTGAGAGTCCGCTAAACTAGAAAAACTGGTGCCCCTAGAAGAACACAATCTAGCATCAGTTCTCTCTCCGGAGTCAGGAGAACAGTCAACCTTTCGGGTTGCTCCAGGCTCCCAGTTTCCCGAACACCGGATGTGGGGGAGGGGAGGAAGGTTGGTTGGGAAGGAGCAGACGCCGTGGGGGTGGGGTGGGGGCGAGGTAAAGGGAGGTGGGGGTGGGGTGGATGGGAAAAGTGAGCGGGAGCCCGGAGTCCCAGCCGGCCGGGCGAGGGCCGCAGCTAAGAGGCAGTGGGGAGCGATCGTTACCGCGGGGCTGAAAGACCCGCTCTGACTTCCCGGGCTAGGCCGCGACCCAGGGGCGAGGGGAGGCCGCTGCCACTCCCCTCGCCCTCTCCCCCACCTCCCCAACCCCAAGACACCCGGGAATCAAAAAACGGGTCTAGTTACCAGAGAACAGAAACTTTACCGAACCGATGACACTATCCCCGACTCCCGCTAGCTGCCACGTCTTGCTGCTTTCTTAACCGCTACCGTCCGTCGTCCTCACAGCAGCAACACCAGCAGAAAACCAAGACTGCCAGCGTCAAAGATGGCGCCCGGCTACAGGCTGGGCTCTAAGACCTGGCCCGTAAAAGTGCCAGCACGACGCGCAGCGCAAGGATTCTGGGAGATGTAGTTTCCTCTATGAGGCGATGCCTAAGATGGCTTCGCCGGGTCACGGGGTCACCAGAGCGAGGAGACGCTGGGCCCTGGGGTCCCTTCTCTTCCAAGGAGTGAGTTTTATGAAGTTACCGGGTTCTTGAAGCCGTCTTTAATAAAATTTTGTTCTGGATTTGCTTGTGAATTAAATGAGATAGTAAGCGAGAAGTCCCCAGGGACTGAGTCCACCAGACAGTAAGCGCTCGGTTTATAATTACCAAAATGTTTGCGTAATGAATAAATCGTCCAAACCTCGTATACACTTAAGTTAATAATAAACGGTACTTTTCTCGTGCATGCAGTGTTGAAGGATTTGTGAGTTTATTTTTATTTTGAAGTGAATGAAATTGGGCTTTGAGTTTCTTTTATTTCTTAAAACAAATGTGTATATTGGAAAAGTAATTTGTGCTCCTTAAAAAGTTCATGAGAGTTCAGGGATAAAAAGGAAAAGCATTCAGCAGTCACTTCCTATTATTAACATTATTCGATATATCTCTATTTGAATGTTTTAACCTTTCCCCCGTACTATTAAGCTAATACACACAAGTGGTTTTTTGTTGTGTTTTTTTTTTTTTTTTTTTTTTTTGAGACAGTCTCAAGCTGCCAACACAGCTCACAGAAACCTCAAACTCTTGGGCTTAAGCCAATCTCTTGCCTCCCAAGTAGCTGGGACTACGGGCGCCTGCCACAACGTCTGACTTCTTTTTTGGTTGCAGTTGTCATTGTTGCTTAGCAGGCCTGGGCCGGGTTCGAACCCGCGACCCTCGGTGTAGGCAGCCGGTGCCCTTGCCGATTGAGCTATAGGTGCCTCCGCACACAAGTGGTTTTAAAGAATGTTAAATGTCAAAAATACAGAAATATAGTGTAGAAAGTATCAATTATCCCTGAGAAATAAGTTCTTATAAACTTAACATATATCCTTTATAACTTTTTAAGTGCAAATTTACTTAAATATACTCAGCCTGAGTATATTCAACATTTATTAGAAGGATTTGTTTGGTAAAGTTTGGTTTCAGTCAAAGGGCCTCACTCAAGGATCCCAAAAGACAAGTCTGGCCCCAAGGTCCTGTTCCCCACCCAAACCCCACCCCTACCTGGACCCGACCCTCCTTCCCTACTTCAACTCCCCTCCCCCTCACCGGTGGAACTTAGGTTGCAACATTTTACCTAACTTGGATAGAGAATAGGGTTCTGCTTCTAAGAAAGGATACACTTGATGGTAAAGCAGATGGGACTCTAGGCACCTTTTAATTTTTTTTTTTTTAACCCTTTTATTTTTATTTATTTATTTTTTGCAGTTTTTGGCCAGGGCTGGGTTTGAATCCCCCACCTCTGGCATATGGGACCAGCGCCCTAACCCTTTGAGCCACAGGTGCCACCCCTTTTTCTGAGACAGTCTCACTTGTCACCCTCCGTAGAGTGCTCTGGCATCATAGCTTACAGCAACCTCCAACTCCTGGGCTCAAGTGATTCTCTTGCCTCAGCCTCCTGAGTAACTGGGACTGCAGGCTCCTGCCACAACGCCCAGCTATTTTTAGAGGGTGTATATTGTTTTTACAATTTGTTTTTCACTTTGCAGTATATCTTGAATATCTTTTAATGATTATCAGTGCTTAGAGGCCTACCACATTTCTTCTTCACAGTTCCCCTTCCACTCAATGTAAGGCACTGTTTCCAATTTGTTTCACCAGTACCTTATCCATGGAAAAATCGTGTATCAATTTTTGATTTCATAGCGTCTTTCAAAAGGGGGAAAGAAAAATAATAGAGTAACATGGGTATTAAAGAGGGCAGAAGTTAAAAGCCTGAGGCTTAAAAAAAGAGGGGAGTAATTGGGAAACTCAGAGTCTGAAGAGTCTGCATAGAATCCCCCTCTTCAGCCGGGTGTTGTGGCGGGCCCCTGTAGTCCCAACTTCTCTGGAGGCTGAAGCAAGAGAATCACCTAAGCCCAAGAGTGGGAGGTTGCTGTGAGCTGTGATGCCATCGCACTCTACTGAGGGTGACAGAGTAAGACTCTGTCTCTAAAAAAAAAAAAAAAACAAAGAATCCCCCTCTTCCACAATACATAACACACATAATTCTCAAGGATGGGGGTTGGCTTGTCATTTACACATTATTAAGGGGATAGTTATCTAGACCAAGGGCATAATGCCGGCTTCTCCTTACCCAGACCTCACCTCCAACTCTAAATTAATTTTAGAACAGTCTTTAGACCAGTGATTTTGAACTGGTATGCCACAAAAATGTTTAGAGATCATTAATTAAATTATTTTCAAAAGAAGTTCAAAGCACAGTATCTTATTTTATTTTATTTTTTTGGCTCAACATAAGTGTGCCAGGCGATGCCTGTGGCTCAGTGAGTAGGGCGCTAGTCCCACGTACCAAGGGTGGCAGTTTCAAACCCAGCCCTGGCCAAACTGCAACAAAAAATAGCTGGGCATTGTGGAGGGCATCTGTAGTCTCAGCTACTTGGGAGGCTGAGGCAAGAGAATCATCTAAGCCCAAGAGCTAGAGGTTGCTGTAAGCTGTGACGCCACAGAACTCTACCAAGGGTGACAAAGTGAAATTCTGTCTCTAAAATAATTATAATAATAATAATTTAAGTGTGCCTTGTAAGTTTAACCATAGGTTCATATGTGCTGTGAGATAAAAAAAAAAAAGGTTGAAAAACACTGCTATAGGCTCAGCGCCCATAGCACAGTGGTTATGGCGCCAGCCACATATGCCAAAGTTGGTGGGTTCGAACCCGGCCTGGGCCAGCTAACCAACAATGACAACTGCGACAAAAAATAGCCAGGCATTGTGGCTGGTGCCTGTAGTCCCAGCTACTTGGGAGGCTGGGGCAAGAGAATCTCTTGAGCCCAAGAGTTTGAGGTTGCTGTGAGCTGTGACGCCACAGTACTCTATCTAGGGCGTCAAAGTCAGACTCTGTGTCAAAAAAAAAAAAAAAAAAAAAAAGAGAGAAAGAAAAACACTGCTATAGACCTTTCCAATAAGTAATCAATTAAACCTTCTAGGATGTTCAGGGTGTTTTTGTTTGTTTGCCACCCTCTGTAGAGTGCTGGAGTGTCACAGCTCACAGTAACCTCAAACTCTTGGGCTTAAGTGATTCTCTCATCTCAGCCTTACAAGTAGCTGAGACTACAGGTGCCCAACACAATGCCTGGCTATTTTTTGTTGTTGTTTTTGCAGTTGCTATTGTTGTTTAGCTGGCCTGGGTTGGGTTCAAACCTGCCAGTCCCAGTATAAGTAGTTGTAACCACTGTGCATGGGTGCCAAGCCAAGGGTTTTTTTGGTGGTGGTTGTTGCAGTTTGGCCCAGGCCCGGTTTGAACCCACCACCCTCGGTATATGGGGCTGGTGCCCTACTCACTGAGCCACAGGTGCCACCCCAAGGGTTTTTTTTTTTTTTTGAGATGGAGTCCCAAGCTGTTGACCTGGGTAGAGTGCCCTGGTGTCACAGCTCACAACAACCTCAAACTCTTGGACTTAAGTGATTCTCTTGCTTCAGCCTCCCAAGTAGCCTGGACTACAGGCGCCCACCTTAACATCCAGCTATATTTTTGTTGTTGTTGCAGTTGTCATTATTGTTTTAGCTGGCCTGGGCTGAGTTTGAACCCGCCAGCCTTGGTGTATGTGGCTGGCACCCTACTCGCTGGGCTATGGGTGCCGCCTAGGACATTCAGTGTGATTTTGCTTTGAGAATAAAGGTTTTGTGCCGCTCCCTAGAAAAATAATGAAAAATTATTGAGACAAAATTAGGTTCAAAAGAAAATATATTCTTTTTTTTTTTTTTTTTTTTTTTTTTAGAAAATATATTCTTTAAGCTAGGAAAGGAAATCACCACAAACTACGGATAGAAAAAAAACTTCGTGCCACATACATTACAAACTCATGAAAAAGTCATAATATTTTTACATATAAACTGACATACCTATTTTTTCTAGATATGTGGCTGCATATTGATTGCCTCTTCAAGTGAGAATTTTGTCATATTTTCTGTAAAATAAGCCAGTCTCTAGCATCTTTGTATATATTTATGTAAAAATAATTTTATCAATGATACCTTAAAAGTTTCTTTCAACTTTAAAACATATTGGGGTAATGTTATGCAAATTATGGGACTGTTGGCAAATCTAGGAAAACTATCACTTTTTTTGTTTTGTTTTTGAGAGAGAGAGTCTTGCTCTGTTGCCTGGGCTGGAGTGCAATGCCATCGTCATAGCTCACTGCAACCTCAAACTCCTGGGCTCAAATGATCCTCCTGCCTCATCCTTCTGAGTAGCTAAGACTAAAGGTCAGCACCACCATGCCTGAATAATTTTTCTATTTTGTTGCAGAGGCAAAGTCTCACTATATTTTTCAGGTTCTTGGCCTCAAGTGATCCTCCTTCCTCAGCCTCTCAAAGTGAGGTGAGATTATAGGCATAAGTCACCACACCCAGCCCTATCAAGTTTCTCATATAGATAAGCACTAAGACTTTATTGAATTACTATATTCTTGACTGCCATTTTTACCAAGTATATTAATTATCTGTAACAGATTACCCCCAAATTTAGTGGCTTAAACAATAAACATTTATTATCTCACTGTTTCTGTGCATCAAAAATTCAGGAGCAGTTTGGCTGGTGGTTTGTTCTGCCTTAGTCTCTTGTGAATTTGCAATGAAGTTGTTGACCAGGGCTGCTGTCATCTGAAGGCTTGAATGGGACTAGAGCATACATGTCCATGTCAACTCATATAACAGTTAATAGGATACCTGTTTCTCACCCTGTGGGCCTCTCCTCCATAAGGCTGCTCAGGATATAGACAGCAAGCTTCCCTCAGAGAGAGTGATGAGAGACACTAAGACAGATGCTGCAAGCTGCAATACCTTTATGACCTAGGCTTGGATATGACATACCACCATTCTCCTGTATTCTATTGATTACACAGGAAACACTGACATGGACGGCGCCTGTGGCTCAGTGGGTAGGGTGCCAGCCCCATATACCAAAGTTGGCAGGTTCGAACTTGGCCCCAGCCAAACTGCAACAGAAAATAGCTGAGCATTGTGGTGGGTGCCTGTAGTCCCAGCTACTCGGGAGGCTGAGGCAAGAGAATCGCCTAAGCCCAAGAGCTGGAGGTTGTTATGAGCTGTAACATCACAGCACACTACCGAGGGCGATAAAGTGAGACTCTTCTCAAAAAAAAAAAAAAAGAAAGAAAGAAAAAAGAAAAGAAAGAAAAGAAAAAGAAAAAAAAATATGGGCGGATCCTGTGGCTCAAAGGAGTAGGGTGCTGGCCCCTTATGCTGGAGGTGGTGGGTTCAAACCCAGTCCTGGCCAAAATTGCAAAAAAAAAAAAAAAAGAAAGAAAGAAAAAATATTGACATAATGTGGGAGGGGACTAAACAAGGGCATGATAATAGGAAGCAGAGATCACTGGGGTCTGTGTCTGGGAAGCTTGCTATCATATCAGGTGTTAGTGATAACTGAATCACCTCTTAAAATTTTACATGTGTGAAGAATCTTCCATAGACCAGCTTCTGGTTCAATATATTTTATACCTTGTCTCTCCAAAATCTTCAGGTTTACATTCAGATATGACCTCTCGCCCTACAACTTTTTGGTCATAATGCCAAATGACTCAGCACAGTGGATAATATAGAGATAATCTTTTTTTTTTTTTTTTAGAGACAGTCTTATTTTGTCACCCTCGGTAGAGTACTGTGGCATCACAGCTCACAGCAACATCCAGCTCTTGGGCTTAGGTGATTCTCTTGCCTCAGCCTCACAAGTAGCTGGGACTACAGGCGCCCACCACAACGCCCGGCTATTTTTTGTTGTAGTTTGGCCAGGGCTGGGTTTGAACCTGCCACCCTCGGTATATGGGCCGGCACCCTACTCACTGAGCCACAGGCACCGCCTGAGATAATCTTGAAAGCCATTTTTACATCCATGAAAGTGATTTTAAACCACATATATATTATGGAGAATAATTATATCTCAACTCAATTTTCTCTTAGCTACAATCCAAAATGCCCAGTATGGGGAAGGTATTAGAACATCAGAGTAAAAATAAACAAGGCTCTTAATCATTGCTGTTAAAATCCTGTGTCCAGGCAATAACACTTATAATCCTAGCACTCTGAGAGGCGGAGGCAGGAGGATCTCTTGAACTCAGAAGTTCAAGACCAGCCTAAGCAAGAGCAAGACCCTGTCTCTACTAAAAACAGAAAAAATTAGCTGGACATTGTGGCAGGGAGGCTAATCTACTTGGGAGGAGTCTCATCTACTTGGGAGGCTAAGGCAGGGGGTTCACTTGAGCCCAGAAATTTTGAGATTGCTGTGAGCTAAGCTGATGCCATGAACAACAGAGTGAGACCCTATCTCAGAAAAAAAAAAAAAAAACAGGCAGTGCCTGTGGCTCAAAGGGGTAAGGCGCTGGCCCCATATGCCGGAGATGGTGGGTTCAAACCCAGCCCCGGCCAAAAAATGCAAAAAAATGATAATAATAATAAATCTTGCTTTTGCAAATTTTATAACAATCACATTGAAGGGGACTTGTGTAAGTAAAGATCCCTGAAGGTTAAGCTTCATTAGTTTCAGAACCTCCTTTCTTTGGGTGATGGTAGGATGTGTTGATTGTGGAGTTGTATAATCTGGATACAAATTTTGACCTATTGGCCAGGCATGGTGGCTTGCTCCTGTAATTCTAGCACTCTAGGAGGCCAAAGACAGGTGGATTCCTTGAGCTCAGGAGTTAGAGACCAGCCTGAGAAAGACCAAGACGCTGTCTCTATTAAAAATAGAAAAATTGGCCAGGCATCTTGGTGGGCGCCTATTGTCCCTGCTACTTGGGAGGCTGAGGCAGGAGAATTTCTCAAGCCCAAGCATTTGAGGTTGTGGTGAGCTATGAAGCCAAGACACTCTATCCAGGGTGACAGAGTGAGAATTTGTCTAAACAACAACAACAGCAACAAACCCTGACCTATCCTTCACCTGAAGCTCTATTCAACTCTGTGAGTACCAAAGGCTGAGAGTACGCTCTGTCTGTACTCACCCACCCCAAATGTTAGAAAGTAGAGTGAGAGGAAGAACTTTCTTGTGAGTAGCTAGTCTCTCCCCACAACCCGGTCCATTATCCTACCTCTTTTTATCCCCATCTTTAGGTCTCAGCTGTCTAACACGAGTGTGATAATAAAGACCAACAGAGCATTCTAGCAGGAAGCCCCTTAGATAGGAATGATAAATACCTGCTAACTACAATTGTTATGTTTTTAAACTTCCTACTCTAGCTGCACGGGCTGGGCTGTTATCACTGAAGTCAGCTGTCCTGGGATTGCTTTCCTCTCTTCATTCCCAATATTTCCGTATACTCTTTTAAGTCCTCATATAGAATTTTTTTTCTTTAAATAGCTGGTCTTCAAATAACGTAATTTCATTTAACATCATTTTATTGTATTTTATTTTATTTTATTTTATTTTATTTTATTTTATTTTATTTTATTTTATTTTATTTTATTTTATTTTATAGACAGAGTCTCACTTAATCGCCCTCGATAGAATGCCATGGCATCACACAGCTCACAGCAACCTCCAACTCCTGGGCTTAGGCGATTCTCTTGCCTCAGCCTCCCGAGTAGCTGGGATTACAGGCACCCACCACAACGCCTGGCTATTTTTTTGTTGCAGTTTGGCCGGGGCTGGGTTTGAACTCGCCACCTTCAGTATATGGGGCTGGCCTACCCACTGAGCCACAGGCGCCACCCCAACATCATTTTATTTTGATGTTGATGAGAAAAAAAAAATGATTCCTATTCAGGGCCACTGTCTGTGTGGAATGGGCACATTCTCCCCATGTCTGTGGGGGCTTTCTTTTGGTACTTTGGTTTCATCCTAAGATATACACATTAGGTGAATGAACAATTCTAAATTGGTCCAGTCTGAGTGAATGTGGGTGTGTGTGTGAGTGTGCCTGGTGATGAGATGGGGTCCTGTCCAGGATTGGTTCCCACTTTGCCTCCTGAGCTGCTGGGATAAACTACCACCATTTGAGACCCTGAACTAGAATAAATGGGTAAATAGTTATCTTGTTTTATTATTATTATTTTTGAGACAGAGTCTCACTTTATCCCCCTTGGTAGAGTGCCGTGACATCATAGCTCACAGTAACCTCAAATTCTTGGGCTCAAGAGATTCTCTTGCCTCAGCCTTCCAAGTAGCTGGGACTATAGGCACCCGCCACAAGGCCCAGCTATTTTTTGGAACCAAGAGCGACAAAGTGAGACTCTGTCTCAAAAAAATAAAATAAAATAAAAAGATAAATAAATAAAACAACTTATGCTATGTATAAGAAACTCTAAACATAAAAAGAAACCTGGCTCGGCGCCTATAGCTCAGCAGCTAGGGTGCCAGCCACATATACTGGAGCTGGTGGGTTCGAATCCAGGCCAGGCCTGCCAAATAACAATGACAACTACAACCCCCCAAATAATAATAATAATAGCCAGGCATGTGGCAGGCTCCTATACTCCCAGGTCCTTGGGAGGCTGAGGCAAGAGAATCGCTTAAGACCAAGAGTTTGAGGTTGCTGTGGGCTGTGACACCATGGCACTCTACCTAGGGCAACAAAAAATAAATAAATAAATAAAAATAAAAATAAATAAATAAATAAATATGAAAACATAGGACAGGTGTAGTGGCTCCCACCTGTAATCTCAGAAATTTGGGAGGCCAAAGCAGGTGGATTGCCTAAGGTCAAGAATTGGAGACTAGCCTGAGCAAGAGTGAGACCCCAAACTCTCTAAAAATAGAAAAATTAGCCAGGCATTATGGCTGACGCCTGTAGTCCCAGCTACTCAACAGCCTGAGGCAGGAGGATCACTTGAACCCAGGAGTTTGAGATTGCTTGAGCTAGACTGATGCCATAGTACTCTAGCTTGGGTGACAAAGTAAGACTCTGTCTTTTTTTTTTTTTAGACAGAATCTCACTAAGTCGCCCTTGGTAGGGTGCCGGGGCGTCACAGCTCACCGTAACCTCAAACTCTTGGGCTTAAGCGATTCTCTTGCCTCCCAAGTAAGACTCTGTCTTTAAAATAAAATAAAACAAAAACATGGATAGGTGTAAAGTAAAAAATGAAAAAAAAAAGATACACCATGCAAACAATAATCAAGAAAAAAAGCTATTGAGGAAGAGACAGTTCTTCCTTAACAGATAAATTAATGAATGTAGAGGGAATGACGGAAATAGAAAATCACCATACAACCTCACTAGTAATACTTACTGCAGGCAAGATCCACCAGCGGATGATAAAATTAGTGGGAGAAAAATTGAGGAGAAAGTGAGTATCTGGGCTCAGTGCCTGTGGCTCAAGCGCTAAGGCGCCAGCCACATACACCTGAGCTGGTGGGTTAGAATCCAGCCAAGGTCTGCCAAACAACAATGACGGCTGCGACCAAAAAATAGGCGGGCCTTGTGGCAGGCGCCTGTAGTCCCTGCTACTTGGGAGGCGGAGGCAGGAGAATTGTGCTGGCTCCATATACCGAGGGTGGCGGGTTCAAACCCAGCCCCAGCCAAAGTGCAACAAAAAAATAGCAGGGCGTTGTGGTGGGCACCTGTAGTCCCAGCTATTTGGGAGGCTGAGGCAAGGGAATCGCCTAAGCCCAGGAGTTGGAGGTTGCTGTGAGCTGTGACACCACAGCACTCTACCAAGGGTGACAAAGTGAGACACCACAGCACTCTACTGAGGGTGACAAAGTGAGACTCTGTCTCTAAAAAAAAAAAGATAGTGAGTATTTGAATAGTCACAAAGTTATCTCCCTCCAGATATTTATTTATTTATTTATTGTTTTTTTTTTTTTTTTTTTTTTTTGAGACAGAGTCTCACACTGTTACCCTTGGAGGGGGTAACATAGCTCACAGCAACCTCAAACTCTTGGGTTTGCGATCCTCTTGCCTCAGTCTACCAAGTAGCTGGGACTACAGGCAGGCACCACTATGCTTGGCTAGTTTTTCTATTTTTAGTAGAGATGGGGTTTTGTTCTTGCTCAGGCTGGTCTCGAACTCTTGAACTCAAGTGATCCACCTGCCTCGGCCTCCCAGAGGGCTGGGATTACAGGTGTGAGCCACCCCTAATTTCTTAGTTTGATCATTAGATCATAGTTGTGAAAGATGTTAACATTAGGGGATATTTGGTGAAGTGTACATAGGAAAACTCTATATTATTTTTGCAACTTTTCTGTAAGTCTAAAATTGTTCCAAAATAAACAGTTTTGCCTGGTGGTTCTACATGGGTGACTTCTGCTTTGATATTTGCTGCGATTTCCAGGAAAGAAACACTCCCCTAAACCGGTGCCCCAAGTGGTACATAATCTAAATCAGTTTATCAGGAAACCAGCAAATGTTCCAGATTGAGCAGCCTTCTTTCTACAGCTTCATTTCTTCTTTTGAAACCCACATGTGTATGTGCGTGCTTACGGGGCTTAAATCTTTTTACTTCTCTGAATTTTACAAGGCTTCAGATATTATCAGGTTCTTTTATCATCAGAGATTTTGAATCATGTAATGTGGTAGACAAAATAACACCCTCCCCCCAAAAGATGTTCATGTCCTACTCCCTGAATATGTTATCTTGCATGGTGAAAAGGACTTTGCAGATATAAATAAGGATTTTGAGATGGGGAGATTATCCTGGATTATCTGAGTGGGCCCCATATAATCAACAAGGGTTCTTACAAGAGGGAGGCAAGAGGATGAGAGTCAGCAAGGAAGTGTGAGGACAGAAGCAGAGGCTGGAGCGTGTGCTCTGAAGGTGGAGGAAGGGGCTGACAGGAAATGCAGGCAGCATCTAGAAGCTGGAAAAGGCAAGGAAATGGATTCTACCCTGAAGCCTTCAGAAGGAATTCATTTCCTGCTAACATCTTGGTGTTAGTCCCTTATGACTCATTTCAGACATCTGACTTCCCTAACTGTAAACTAATAAATTTGTGTTGTTTTCAGCCACCAAATTTGTGATGATTTCTAACAGCAATCAAAGTGGTTTGGGCGCGTGTTTAAAAAGACCCTTACAACACTCTGAGATAAGAAAACTTTCCCCCTTGCCTCTTTCTGGAGCTTCCGTGGTTTTAGATTGTATTATTAATATTATTATTATTTTTTAATTAAGACAGAGTCTCACTACATCACCCTTGGTAGAGTGCGATGGCGTTACAGCTCACAGCAACCTCAAACTCCTGGGCTCAAGCGATTCTCTTGCCTCAGCCTCCCAAGTAGCTGGGACTACAGGCGCCCGCCACAACGCCCAGCTTTTATTTTTACTAGCCCTGGGCTGGGTTCAAACCCACAAGCCCTGGTGCATGTGGTCAGCGACCTACCCACTGAGCTACGGGTAGATTGTATTATTATTATTTTTTTGTTTTGTTTTGTTTTGTAGAGACAGAGTTTCACCTTACCACCCTCCGTAGGGTGCTGTGGTGTCACAGCTCACAGCAACCTCCAGCTCTTGGGCTTACGCGATCCTCTTGCCTCAGCCTCCCAAGCATATGGGACTACAGGCGCCCGCCACAACGCCTGGCTATTTTTTTGTTGCAGTTTGGCCAGGGCTGGGTTTGAACCCGCTACCCTTGGTATATGGGGCCGGTGCCCTACTCACTGACCCACAGGCGCCGCCCAGATTGTATTATTTTATTTTAATAGATTTACTAATTGAAGGAACCAGCCAGAAGTACTTATTGTGAGACAGAGTGGGAACCCCTTTTAGGGGCCTGCGAGACTCCCCAAGGTTGGAAATAAAGGAAAATATGAGTCCCTTCAGGGGAAGTTCCCGGCTACCAGCTAGCCTTGAAAAGTGAATGGGAATAATAGTGGCCCTCCAAGCAGGCCAGAGTCACTTGATGTTTTGGTTCTTTCTAGAAACTAAAAGTGGCATCTTAAAGTATGTGTGGGAAAGGAATTCTCATAACCCTGACGGGAATGCAGCCATTTTAGAATATCAGGTCAGAAACCAGCAATCTCTCCTCATCCCCCCATTCCTGGAGTGCTTCAAGGCCAAAACTCCTGGAAATTCTGACCTGCCGTAGAGAAGAGCCCTGGACTGTGAGGGGTACTTCCCCACCATACTGATAAGGCTAATAAAAGCCTTTTGTGCTAAACCCTTTCCCCTCCTCCTCCTCTTCTCCTAGAACAAAAGGTCTACCTGGCCCTGCCCCAAGAGTTCCGAGGAAAGATCCTAGCCCACCGGAACCTTTCAGCAAGCTGTAGAATCTTCCTCCCCCTATGCCCAGTATAAAAATAAGCCTCTTACTACCCTGGGTGCACATGCCATCTTTGTCCAGGCGGGTCTGTTCCTTTTCATTAAATTTGGCCTGAACCTCTCTCATTCTCACCACCAAACTCCTTTCATGTGGGAGCTGAGCTGCCACCTGGTCAGCCTCCATTCTCCTTTTCCCCTCTGTCCTGTCCCTGGACTGGCCTTCTCTCCTTTCTTGTGAACTCTCACCCCGGTTCTATGCCAGATCCTCTCAATATGTCCTAGAGTTATTTTTTCAGAAAGTCTCCTAGGATAGATAAGGCAGGTTAGGGGGAACTGAGGAACTGAGCTCTGATCTCTGTTTTTTGTTCTAAATTTCACCTTAAGGGCCTGGAGAAAGTCATCCCCTCACCTTAGCATTCCTTCTGATTGCTAAGCACAGAATCTGAATCCACCGTGACCCTTAAGCTCTTGCTTCAAGAAAGATATCCTGCCTTTTTAGGCCAGGCCAACATATAACCTGCGTGTGTTGATTTACAATTTTGCCTTCAACTTCTGCTTCCCTGAAATGTACCCCTGCTTTTAAAAACTTGCTTATAAGCCGTTGGAGAGTTTGGGTCTTAAGCCTTAGCTGCCCGGCCCAGGCCAGCTAAACAACAATGACAACTGCAACAACAACAAACAATAGCGTTGTAGCAGGTGCCTGTAGTCCCAGCTACTTGGGAGGCTAAGGCAAGAGAATCGCTTAAGCTCAAGAGTTGGAGTTTGCTGTGAGCTGTGATGTCAAGCACTCTACCAAGGGCGACAAAGTGAGACTCTGTCTCAAAAAAAGAATGTTGCTTTGGGTCATGGGTTAGGTCAATTATTATTTATTATGGGTCATGGGTTATGTTAATTATTATTGTTTAAGATAAGAGTTAGTATGGTTCTTGCTTTTATGTCTAAGACTGTGATTTTGGAAGTGGAAGAACAGAACAGTCTTGGAGAGGACAGTCTCACTATTCTCCAGAATTGCTGGCCCCTGACAAAGTTTGGTGGACAGTGAACAGGCACTCTTTTTCTGGTAACAATTTCCGTGTTTTAAAGGGCCCTGAGGCAAAAAAATGCTGCCTGATGTCCCTAGGTGCAAGAAGGCTGTGATGTTCCTGTTAGAGAAAATCTGTGTGTTAGATAAGCTTCTTTCAGGTGTGAGTTATAATGCTATCAGAAATGAGCTCAATTTCAATGTATCAACAATATATATTAAATAGATATGTTATGTTGTGCCTTTGGGAAAACACATACAAAAAATGAGGCATGGGTAACCAGTGACGGGTAGCAATCTAACCCTATGTTTTCCCTGGAGGCAAGGTTCCACTTATTTGCAGTTCTCGGTGATTTTATAGACTATAACAACTGTGAATAATGAGCATTCTCTATATTAATTCTTACCAGAACAGTGGAAACACTGCATACAACTAATTAAACTGTTTCTACTTCTCTTTTTTTTTTTTTTTTTTTTGAGACAGAATCTCATTGTATCACTCTCTATAGACATCACAGCTCACAGCAACCTCAAACTCTTGGGCTTAAGAGATTCTCTTGGCTCAGCCTCCCAAGTAGCTGGGACTATACGTGCCCACCACAACGTCCGGCTATTTTTGTTGTTGTTGTTGTCATTGTTGTTTGGCAGGCCTGGGCCGGGTTCAAACCCCCCAGCCCTGCTGTATGTGGCTGGCACCCTAAATACTGAGCTATAGGCG
Organism: Loris lydekkerianus; assembly: GCA_963574355.1. Classification (NCBI taxonomy): domain Eukaryota; kingdom Metazoa; phylum Chordata; class Mammalia; order Primates; family Lorisidae; genus Loris; species Loris lydekkerianus. Next base: position 24,952 of record CAUYPK010157647.1, read on the forward strand.
CTGATCCTCTACTTCACTTCTTGACGCTTCATGAACATTCTATGAACACTGTTTCCCATCAACTTCCTGATGTGTGAGGGGAGACTGACAGGAAAATTAACTTTGGTTTCCTCTTTTTCCCTTTTCCATGTCATTTTCAGTATGTGGTTAACTGATACAGTGAAGTAATACAAGCAAAAAAGGATTATACTATGGCCAGGTGTGGTGGCTCACACCTATAATCCCAGCACTTGGGATGCTGAGGTGGGTGAATTGCCTGAGCTTGAAGGTTCGAGACCAGCCTAAGCCAGAGCAAGACCTCGTCTCTAAAAATAGCTGGACATTGTGAGGGGCGCCTGGAGTCCCAGCCACTCGGGAGGCTGAGGCAAGAGAATCGCTTGCAGGCGGCACCTGTGGCTCAGTGAGTAGGACGCTGGCCCCACATACTGAGGGTGGCAGGTTCGAACCCAGCCCCAGCCAAACTGCAACAAAATAATAGCCAAGTGTTGTGGCGGGCGCCTGTAGTCCCAGCAACTCGGGAGGCTGAGGCAAGAGAATCACCTAAGCCCAAGGGCTGGAGGTTGCTGTGAGCTGTGATGGCACAGCACTCTACTGAGGGTGACAAAATGAGACTCTGTCTCAAAAAGAAAAGAAAAGAAAAGAAAAGAATCAGTTGAGCCCAAGAGTTTGAGGTTGCTGGGTAGTGCCTGTGGCTCAGTGGGTGGGAAGCCGGCCCCATATACCGAGGGTGGCGGGTTCAAACCTGGCCCCTGCCAAACTGCAACAAAAAAATAGCCAGGTGTTGTGGTGGGTGCCTGTAGTCCCAGCTACTTGGGAGGCTGAGGCAAGAGATTCGCCTAAGCCTAGGAACTGGAGGTTGCTGTGAGCTGTGTAATGCCATGGCACTCTACCAAGGGCAATAAAGTGAGACTGTATCTACAAAAAAAAAAACAAAGTAACTAACAAAAAAGAACCCCAGCATTGTGGCAGGTGCCTGTTGTCCCATCTACTTGGGAGGCTAAGCCAAGAGAATCACTTAAGCCCAAGAGTTTGAGGTTGCTGTGAGCTGTGATGCTATGGCACTTTACCAAAGGCAACCAAGTAAGACTCTGTCTCAACAAACAAACAAAAAAAGTACAAATCAGATCATGCACAGTCTATGTAACATCTTTCAGTGGATTCCTACTATATTTATTTATTTATTTATTTATTTGGTTGTAGCCATCATTGTTGTTTGGCGGGCCCAGGCTGGATTTGAACCCGCCAGCTCAGTTGTATGTGGCTGGCACCTTAGCCACTTAAGCCATAGGTGCTCAGTCAATTCCTACTATATTTAGGATTAAAAATAAACTCATAATGTCCTCTAATCTGCCACAGACCTGGCTTTTACTTGCCCCCCTTACCCCCCCCCGGGCTCATTTCATGCCACTCTTGGGCTCACTATCCTAGTTCTGTCTGGCCTCACCGTCTCAGTTATGGTATTCCTTCTTCCTAGAGGCTCTTCCTTACTTCTCTCATGCTGGCTCTTTCTTTTCCTCTGGTCTTAACTTAATTATTGTCCATCAAAACAGCATCCCAGGCCATCCTTTTTCCTGCGCTTATTCTCTTAGCTCCTTTGTCTGTCTTTCTTTTTTTTTTTTTTAGAGACAGAGTCTCACTTTATTGCTCTTGGTAGAGTACTGTGGCATCACAGCTCACAGCAACCTCCAACGCCTGGGCTTAAGGCGATTTTCTTGCCTCAGCCTCCTGAGTAGCTTGGACTACAGGGGCCCACCAAAATGCCTGGCTATTTTGTTGTTGTTGTTGCAGTTTGGCCTGGGCCACATTTGAACCTGCCATCCTTGGTATATGGGGCTGGTGCTCTACCCACTGAGCCACAGGTGCCGCCCCCTTTGTTGTTTTTTTTGTTTGTTTGTTTGTTTTTTTGAGAGAGAGAGCATCTCCATCTGTCACCCTGGGGTAGAGTGCCATGGTGTCATACCTCACAGCAACCTCAGACTCTTGGACTCAAGCAATCCTCTTGCCTCAGCCTCCCGAGTAGCCATAGGCATGTGCCACCAGGCTCAGGTAATTTTTCTTTTTTTAGTAGAGACAGGGTCTCAGTCTTGTTCAAACTACTGAACTCAAGCAATCTACCTGCCTTGGCCTTCTAGAGTGCTAGGATTACAAACATGAGCCACTGTCCCTGACCTTAGCTTCTTTTTTCTTTCCATTTTCACGGTTAGTCCCATGGTCAGAATGCCAGCGCAATTTTTCCACAAAGGGAAGAATTAGAAGATTTTTAGGGAACTTGTTAGACTTGAGACTAATTGAGAGCAACATAAAAAATGAAGTGCTTCTCTCTAAATGGGAAATCCTGCTGGAAGTGACCAGTCACCCCAGTATTACCCATAGCTAAAATCTGACAAGGCAAATCAACATCTGAAACTGAAAATAAGTACACTCTTAAGACCACGGGGGGGGGGGGGGGGGGGGAGGAGTATTTTGTGATCCAGTTTGTGTTTTGTTGGGGGGTTGGCCGCAGGGACACAGCTGCATTA
>CAUYPK010157652.1:0-99831 GCA_963574355.1 Loris lydekkerianus
TATATAAAATTTTATAAAAAAAATTATGTAAATTAATAAAAATCAAAAAAAAAAAAAAAAAAAAAAAAAAAAAGATGTTAACAAAAATGCAAAGAAAAGGGAACACTGACATACTATTTATGGGAATGTATATCAACACACACTTTGTGAAAAAGTCTGGCTATTTCTTAAAGATCTAAAAATAAAACTCCCATATAATTCAGCAATCCTGCTACTGGAATGAGATGAGAAAAGGAAAAAAAAAAAAAAAAAAATCAATATTCAAAAAAGATCCTAATATATTTATTATAACACTATGCACAATAGCAAAAATATGGAATCAACCTAAGTATCACCAAAAGAGGACTGAATACGGCAAATATACACATACACAATGGAATACAACTCAGACATGAAAAAGAATGAAATCACGTCTTTCACAACAACATGGATGGAACTGGAGGGCAGTATCTTAAGTGAAACAACTCAAACACAGAAAGATAAATACTGTGTGTTCTTACTTACAAATGGGAGCTACATAATGTGTAAACATGGGCCTGAGTGCGGAATGATGGACAGTGGAGACTTGGAGGGGGAAAGGGAGCTGCGCTGGGGTGGATGAAGGGAAGTTACCTGGCTGGGCACCATGTACTTTGCTCCAGTGACGGATGAACTGAAGGCTCTGACTTCCCAAAATGCAATGTATCAGAGTAGCAGAGTTTCACTTGTACTCCATGAATATCCACAAATAAAAACTACAATCATATACGTATGAGTTGATTTCTAAACTCCCCATTCTGTTCTATTGATATACACTATATTTACCTCTTCGCTAAAACCGTACTGTGCTATTTGACAGGGTTTTATTTTAACATTTATTATACAATTCAGCAATTCTGCTCCTAAGCATCTACACAAGTAAAACAAAAACTTAGGTTCACATAAAAACCATTATAAAAATATATATGGCAGCTTTATTCACAATCCACAAAAACTGAAAACGACCCAAATATTCATCTACTAGGGAAAGGATACATGAACATTTTTGTTTTTCAGTGCTAAATTAGGCAATGTATGGATACCTACAAAAGACTCCAAAGTTTGGGAAATGAACAAGTTATTTCCATTCAACTGCAATCTTAGTTCAACACTCTTGTTTAGAAAGTAAAGTGCGCCGTTGGGTTTTATTTTCTCATTTCAATGAACTATCAGTTCTTTTCAAGGAAACAGTGGAAAGAGAACAGAGCAAATATGTGATATTGAAATATGTATTAGGCCCAAAAGATTTTGAGAACGATTACTCTGGATGAGGCAGTCAGTCGTTAGTGCGAATCAATTTCAGCTGTGTCCCAGATTTTGCAAGCTAAGTCAATACTGAGCACAGCGCTTATTCAAAAGCCTACAGAAGGTTTCATTGACTATTGGGTTCTCAGCCAGCTCTCACAATGTATATCCATTTCCCAATCTTTACGCAAAAGTTACATCTAATACATTCTCAGTACAACAGCCCAATGAGCATTTTAAAGACACTACATGGAAACCATTCAAATTTTCAACATGCCTAGGAATAAACCTAAAAGTATTTGTCTTTAAAGAAATGCTTACTAAATGTTATCTTCATCATAGTTGTAATGTTACTTTTGAGGTTAGTCTCCTAATTTTTAGTTGTTTAATGTTTATGTTTCTACATTTAATTTTTTTCTCTATTATAGAACGCTCTCAGTTAAATTCTCCGCAGCATACTCAGGAAAGTCTACATTACATATTAGGAAGTGAAAAGCTAGTCTCTGGCATATCATAAAAGCTTTGAGAAGACCTACATCTAAGGTGTTGACAGAATCGTAGGGAGGTGGTCACAAAAATGTATCAAGGAAAAAGAAAAAGCTGGCATTCTAGAAAAGTGGTATTGATGTAAGAGGAAAGGATCTCAAATATTTGAAAACCATCAAAATGGTTTAAGGATACACTGTGGGGCTGGGAGATCAGTTTTACATCCTGGAAAGCATTTACACGGCAGAATGAGAGAAAGTGAAAACGTTAAAAGCTATCACTTCTTGCAGGAAACTAAAATCAAGCCATCATGGTGGCTGGTCCCAACCACCTGCACAGAAGCATCTTGCCCCGGTAACAACAGCAACCAGGCTCCAGGAAAACATGCAGGATGTTCATGAGAGCAGCATTAGGGGAGCCCTGATATCAGCTCCAGGCTTCAGATTCTTAGAGGATCCCTTAGGTGAGCATTTCAAGTCTGGCAGTCCTAACATCAACTAGAACAAAGAATCAAAATGACAGTTTGTGTAAAATTGCAAGGACCACCAATCCCACCCTGGACAGAGGAGGAATTTTACAGAGACCAGCTTCAAGCAATCCCTGGAGGACTGAGTTATAGAGTTCCAGGTTCATTTATGTTTGTTTCTTAAGACTCTCAAAATGTTGGCCAGGAGTGATAGCTGTTAGAATAACAATATTCATTGCTATTTGGTATTCAGCCAAACACAGACAGTTCATTCAAGTATTTACTTTGACTATATACATAGTAAATAGCTCTCAGAACATCTCTCCCAAACCAACCAAACCAACCAGCATAAATCTAGTCACTACTGAGAATCTTTTGGGAAAAGCAATCTCTGGTTTCATAAAGTTTTCCTGTAGTTACCCAAAATATTATCGTTGATGACATAATTGTGAAGGATTATCAAATTTATGTAAATAAATTAGCACAGGCTTTCTTAGCATAGGAAGTTCTAAAAAGGCGAGACAATGATTAAAACGCCATATTTTAAACTGAGATTTTCATTTAAAAAAATGCATGAACAAACTAGAATTTTCTGATACAAAAAATATTTGGCATATGTAAGGTGGCCTTTTAAACTCTAGAATTCTGGATACCAGTATGTCTTGGCTGGCACCTGGACACAAAAGTTGTATTCTCTCTCTCCCTCTCCCTCATCTCCCCCCCAAAGGAAAGAAGCAACAGGTTAGCCACCTGCTCAAATTTGCAATTTGTTAGAAAGTGAATCTCTCAGGCACGTTTTTCACGCTGGCTATGCGTGATCTGCTGGAGAACAGAAACCAGCAAAAGTTCTCAAGGATGTGAATATGAGAACAGGAAGGTTGAGTCCTTGGAGATCAGATTGTCCAGCTTTGTGAAGGCATTTCTAAACTTTTTAACATTCTGGAATGTCTCTGGGTTCTGCGAGGAATGACACGGTGATGCAGACACTTGAGACTAAGAAGGTGACAAAATTCTGACACCTGAAGATCAGCAAAAGCCAAACAGCAATTGAGCCGCAGAGCCCAGGAAAGCCTCATCCTGGGTTCACTGATCCGGGGACAGAGGCAGTGCAATTTTAGACAGTGCCACGAGGGCACTGCGGCAGAGCTGCTGCTGCTAGGGCTCCCTGGACGCCGGCTGGAATGGAGGAGTTTGAGTGACAGCTGCCTTCTACATGTTAAGTCCTTTCTTATCAGATAATAGCATCGAGTTAGCAGCCCAAGCAGTCTCCCGGAGAGACTCCACAGCACACGTGTGAAGGGGCATTGCACTTGGTACATTTAGCCCTTCTACAGCAACAAGTGTTGTCTAAGAACCCGAGACGAGGAAATTAAAAGAAGAAAAAAGGGAGTATAAAGGGTTTCAGCTTCTGCTTACTCAGATTAATGAAATTGGCTCTCTTTTTTCTATTTTAAGTAGGCCATTTTGTTTGATATAAACTCATTCGGCAATACTGAACCTCAGAGTCAAAGCATTCTATAATAGATATCCTCTTATTTGACAGGGTGAATGTTACTTTCCTTGCATTATTATTATTATTGCTTAATATTTCGATGTAGCAATTGTCTGATTCCTTTTCTGAATGTATGTATGCTCGTTCGTTCTTTACAAGGTTTTTGTTTCTAATCCTTAAGCATTGTTATTGTTATTAAATTTCAAGTCTTTTTAATTTTGTGAAGGCAAAAACAAGGAAACCTAATTAACACACGTATATGTAAAAATTAAAATTAAAAATATAAAAAATAAACTCATTGCCATATATATCTTATATATATATATATATAAATCTTTAAAATAGCCACAAAATTCAAAAGGAAAACTTCTCTAAACATCCAAATTGATCCTAAAGTTACATACCTCTCAGAAAAGAAAAAGTATGCTTTTTTATCTGTTATGGAGTTGGGTGTGTTATTTTCCTGTCTTATCTTGCCGGGATAGGTAAAGAAAAATATCAACCTATATTTACAAAATTGGATTTTGCCAGTGTATAAGCAACCTTGGAAGAAGAGGTATGATGTTTTTTTTTCAGGCCTACATGGCAATGCTTATTTGAAAGACTCCCTGATGATTTTTCAAATTAACATGTTATCTGCAAACACCAAAAGCAACAATGAAATTTATAATCCCACAAAAGCATCTTGGTTGGGCTACAATTCATTCTACCCAATAATACAAAGATTTGCTACCCAATAAATCAAAGCTCAAAGATAATAAAAACACTTGAAGTGTTATAAAGAATTTCCAATAAACACTTGTGAGTTCTCACAAAATAGTGTTTCACAAAAATACTTGTTCAATCATTCCAAATTGCAATAATAATTGAAGTTACAGGCCGCCTGGAACCAGTTACCAAGCTAGTGTGGGCCCCCCAGAAAATGCAGATTAACAATCCTTTTGCACTCACAATGAATGCTGAATTTGACTTATTTTTTTTCTTAAAAAGGGTAAGAATAAAAATTTTTGTGTGTTTGCGATGGCATAAAAGAACATGGAGAAAAAAATACGTGTTCAAAAGTATATCCATCACCTTTTTGGGTCCTAATAGTGGCACCTGCCCACAAAGCCGACATTTTCTCTTTGTTCCTTTCCTTTAAATTGTTGTCATAATGCCAATCAAAGGCAAATTTACCCTCTGGACAGATGCAGAGAACAGCCTTTCCCATAGTATTTTTGAGGACAGTAAGTCATTTGTTCATCAGCCAAAGCCAATACAGCCTTATTCATCCAGCAACAGCAATGTTCTGTTCAGAGTTGCCGAGTTTCATAGCTCTCTTTAGCGTAATGGGATCATTCACAAATTTTCCAAGATACAAAAAGGCTTTTTAGTACCAATTTTGTCCCCTTGGTGAATGTAGGATTCCAATCGACTGTTCTTACCTAAGAGTGAGAGAGTTTTTCTCCTAAGTGTACTATTAGACAAAAACCTATGTATCTTACCACTTTAAAAATCACCAAAGGACTGATTTTCCCAGAAATGAATACACTTAGGGGATAATCACAAACCTTTGTGTGGTGTTTCAGGTGCTCACATAGCCCTGAACTTCACCCACGGAACTCAGCTTTAAACTCTTGCCAGTGACTTCTGCGATGGGTGCAGCTTCCCGGGGAGGTAGTTGTTTTTTAAGTGTTTTTGCTGTCCACACCTGCAGGGTGACTCAAGAAGGGAATAGAAAACATTTGACTCTGTTGACTGCGGGTTAGAGCGAGTGGAGCTCCATCTCCCTGTAGTCAGTCTCTGACACCATACTTCATTTCTCCCCCTAAATCATCATTAAGGACAGAGCTTGAGAGAGCCCCTTTCCTCCTTTCACACACCGACCATGGAATGGGTCTGGTCAGTCTCAGAGGATGGGCTGAGGGTTTTCACATCCTCTGCTTCACCTTTTGATGTCAGAGGGCTGGAAACACCACTCTCAAATCACGCTCATGCTGCCATTTTTTGAACATGTGACCCACGAGAGGGCATGAAGTTCAGTTGGGCATGCATAAGTTTCCTCTTTCAGAAAGAGTCGTGACTCCTCCCATAGCTTATTAAATGTGTATATTTGGCTAAGCCTGTCAGCATAAACTCCTGCTCCCTCAGCCCCTCCCTCCAAGCTCTTGTTTTCACTTTCTCCCCAGGGCTATGCTTCCCAGTCTGCAGGATGGCCAGTCTGCAGGCTGCAAGGCATTATGGGAAATAAAGCTCCCCCTCCAAATGCATGAACCTCATCATTCTTTAGTTGACACCTAGAATAATAATTTTCCAAAGTATGTACATAAAGAACTTGAAACACATCCACTTTACTACTGGACAGTATTCAAACAAGAAGGACTACTTAGTTCATTGATGCATTTAAGAACTATTTATACAGCTCTTATTCCTGCCATACTTTTATCTGTCTGGAAGCACAGGTGAAGGGCAGAGGAGATAGATAATGGTCCCTCCTGCATGTGCATTATATTTTTATAGATAATAAGAAATAAATTTTATTCTTACCCTTTTTAAGAAAAAAAGGGTAAAAATTATTTTTCAGATAAGGAAAAATGATATTAAAAAACAAAACAAAAAAGCCAAGTGATGTGATTATTGACTGGGAGCAAGGTAACATTAGGCTTGGAGAGCAAGAAGGCCTTGTTAGGAGAGGTCCCCCGTGAGCAGAACCTGTTGGACAGTGGGCAACCGTGCCAGCATCAGTAAGCAGAATGAGCAGGCAATTTATCCTGAGACGGAAAGAGGGGCTGCATTATTGGAACAAGTGAGAGTCTGAAGCAGAGTTTCATCCTATTTGCTTTATGAAAATGTACATTGCCCAGCTGTAGTATGCAAATAGATTATAATGGGGTAAGAGCAGAAACAAAGAAAGTACAGTACACGATCAATTTAAGTACAGTACACGATCTAAGGCAAAGACTTTTAACCCACACTCAAGTTTTGAAAAGTGCTTTTTGTTGGTGTCTACAATACAAATCCTGAATACAAACAGCAGCATTAAATCACAGCATTATAGGGCACCACCTGTAGCTCAGTGGGTAGGGTACCAGCCACATACACCGAGGCTGGCAGGTTTGAACCTGGCCCATGCCGGGGCCAACAACAATGACAACGGCAACAACAACCAACAAAAATGGCCAGGAGGTGTGGAAAGTGCCTGTGGTCCCAGGTACTTGGGAGGCGGAGGCAAGAGAATCACTTGAGGCCAGGTGCTGTGACGCCTGGTGCATAGCACTCTACACGGGGCTACAGCTTGAGACTCTGTCTCAAATAATAAATAAATAAATCATAGCATTATAAACTTAAAAACTTAACTTGGTCCCACTGTCTGATGAAAGCCGCACGTGACCTTGCCTTAGAAAAGATAAAGGGACAAAGAGATACCTGAATAAACAGGCCTAGCTAAGTACCTCCCAGTTCTCCTGCACGACCTTGCCAATTAACAGGGCCTGTAGTTCTTTGAAGCATTTCAATTTCTGATGCAGACAATTACCTAAAGCTAAAGGCTGCTTCTGAGGTTTTATTGCTTGATTCACTTGAAACAAAATATACATAATGTAATATTTTAGTTGTGTTTTGCCTGCAGCATGGAAGCTTTAAATAACAGTAGATTGCTTGTAATAATTATATAATTTGAGAGAAACTTTAAGAGTCACCTGGTATTTATAGAGAATGGAGATTAGCGTCTAGGTAAGCTAGTTTCTACTACCATGTTTCAGTCATAGTAATTGCATTTTAAATAAAAGGAACAGAAGATGTGGCTAATATTTTATATCAAGGAAAAGAAAAAAAGAAAAGCAAAATTTTAAATACAAGAATATGTTGACACAAACTTACGACACCAATACCTATTTTTCATTCAGCACCCCTGAATATCTGTGTCTTCGAGATCCACATTGAGGGCTTGGCACCTGTAGTTCAGTGGTTAGGGCACCAGCCACAGACACAGAGGCTGGCAGATTTGAACCTGGCCCCGGCATGCTAAACAACAATGACAGCTACAACAAAAAAAAATAGCCAGGTGTTGTGATGGGCGCCTGTAGTCCCAGCTACTTGGAAGCAAGAGAATCACTTAAGCCCAAGAGTTAGAGGCTGCTGTGAGCTGTGATGCCACAGCACTCTACCCAAGACTCTTGTCTCAAAAAAAAAAAAAAAAAAAAAAAATCCACATTGAGCTCTGGTTCTAGAATGTCTATATTTGTTTTTATACTTCCTTCCACTTTCAGTAGAACTGTGCCCACCTTTGTATCATTAACTGCCCAGAGCACCCCCATTCTGTTTTACTGGGGTTTTTTTCCCCTCACTGCTGGCAGGAAGGCTGTTGATCTAGAATTTTGATGATTATTAATGTTTATGATATTTCTCTATCCTGATAACAGGGGTATTTGAAAACCCAAATTATGATAAAAAGTTATAAATGATACAAGTAGGCCCCAGGCACTGCCCCATGGAATGGAAGTCCCATCCATTTCCCACATGGAAAGTCACTGGGTCCTTATTACTTATTATTTCATGGGTAGGAGTAATAAGTAATAATTACTGGGTCCTTATTACTTATTATTTCATGGGTAGGAGTAATAAGGACACTGGGTCATAAGGACACCCATGAAAGAGGCTCAATTGTTTTGAATATGGATCATCTCCAGCAGAGTCAACCAAGTAACGATTGTCACCAGATTTTTCTTCCTTGTACATTGGAAGGTGTTATCTTTGTAATCTTAATGATCTTTTCCTCTCACCTCCTCCTCTTCCACAGGTCCTCTTTTTAAAATCTCAATTCTTACTAAGACAAACTTACCACAGGTACAAATTCAGCCATGTAAATTTATTAGCTAATTTGCTACCTACTTTCAGCAGGTAGGGCATCAGTTGTGTTTTGCCTAAAGCATGGAAGCTTTAAATAACTTCCAGATTAAAAAAATAAGTTCAGTTGCTGTCTCTGATGACACATAAGGAACACCAAATACGGTGAAATGATGGATTTTTCAATGTTTAATCAATAGCTCATAAAAGGAATACCTTGATTTTTCCCTCCATAATCGATAAGCCCATTCTCCATGTTTATATTAGTCCACGGTGAAGTAAGGCCTGGAATCGCAGATTAAGGCTTTCAAGTAGCCACACTCATTTCCCAACATGCTCTATGTGGTGATGTTTCTTGCAGATGCTGAGTAATTGTCAGCCGCCCCTGCATTTCTCCAGCTCCCTGCAAATAACTTATTTGCTGACGTGCTGATCTATTAAGTAAGCTTGTATTTCAATGACTCAGAAAAAGCTTGAGAAAGCCCAGCCAAGGGTGGTGAGCAAAGGAAAACTTAATTAGTCCAAGCGACTCAGGCATACCTGCTATTTTGATCACTCCACCAGAATCTGGTTTTGAGAACAGGTTTCAGTGGCTGGGTCATCTGTACTCACCTTGGACTTTGAAACCTCCCAGGTCTAGGACTGTAGACTGTCCCAGACCTTTGGAGCCAGGCTTGAGAGATTGACGGCAGGAAGAAAGATCCAGACAGGGGTGCCGGCTGCCCTGGCTCTACAGAGGCTGTTCTCGCGTCAAGCCAAAGAGATCTGCTGCTTATAAACCTACCTAGGAGCAGCTGAGAAGAAATAACAGGTGGATGGAAGAGTTGATCCTAATCAGGATGTCCAAGGGCAAATCTGGGCTAGCTGGTGAAACCAAAGGGGGTCAACATGGAATCTGCTTCAGATGAAAGACCTTCTTCTGCCCACCTTGAAGTGACCGCATGATCCACTTGATCACATGGGAATTCCACTTGGGTCTGGAATAAATCCTTTCTCCAGAGCACATCTGAAACAGCACCTGCCTTGATACATGAATGGTAAACATGTCTTAGGGACAGGCTAACAGAAGACTCCAGATTTAAAATGCAACAAACATTTGCCTCAGAATTCTTCATGGCACAGACACATTCAGTGGGTGGTCATAAGCTCCCAAGACTGAATCTCAAGATGGCTGTGTGGCCCTGTCTTGATTCCCAACTGTTGAAATGTACTTCTTAAAAATAACGAGCTGCTTTTGGTGACAGAATAAGAAAAAAACAAGTTTCTTTAATTAAAAAAAAAAAAGTAAGTTGTGTCCTAACCTCAACATGATGCAATTCATCCACATAACAAATAACACCGGTAGGCTCAGCACCTGTGGCTCAAGCAGCTAAGGTGCCAGCCACATACACCTGAGCTGGCGGGTTCAAATCCAGCCGAGGCCCGTCGGACAACCATGACGGCTGCAACCAAAAGAATAGCCGGGTGTTGTGGTAGACACCTGTGGTCCCAGCTACTTGGGAGGTGGAGGCAGGAGAATCGCTTGAGCCTAGGAGTTGGAGGTTGCTGTGAGCTGTGATACCACAGCACTCTACCCAGGGTGACAGCTTGAGGCTCTGTCTCAAATAAATAAATAAATAAATAAATAAATAAATAAATAAATAAAAATAACACCTGTAACCTTCTAAATGTAGCCCCTAAATTAAAAAATACAATAAAATGATACCCCTCTGCTTTCCCTTTCCTGTGGGGACAACAGCACTGAAGCCACTGGAGGGTGGAGGAGGGATGTAGAAGTGATGGGCCCTGGGGACAGCAGCGTGCTCAAGGGACTAGGAAAAAACTGAAGGGTGAGCACACAAATTGATACAGTGCTGTTAGTGGGCACCAGGTTTCTCATGGTTAGACAAGGACTTTACAAGAGTGGAAAGCTGGGAAGCCATAAAGAACTCAGGTGTTGAACTGGAATGGGGGGTTTCTTGAAGATACTTCAAGAAAAAGAGTAAAACACAGAGACCCCACAACCACACGCCTTTGGTGGAGGGTTTTCTTTTTAATTGCACCACGTGAAATGCATAAAAACATGAGGCAAATGTTTACTTTGGAAGCCCACTACTGGGCTGACATTCCTGTCATTTATTACGGCGTGTCGTTAGAATGCTAGATTTGTAGTTACGGCGGTTACTAGGGGTCTATGGACGTAAGGAAAGGATCCCTCAGCGTATGTGTGTGTGCACATGTACATACGTACATATGCTCACATATACACCACACGAATTTTTTTCTAGCTCATGCAAATTGTGAGGCAGGAAAAATACAAGATGGTCGTCTTTTGGTGCCAGAAAGTAGAGAAATGCTCAAGTTAAAAAAATAAATAAATAAAAGAATGGGAACACGTGAAAGGAATTGGGGAGCCAAGCTAAAGAGTAAGCTCACACCTTTTAAAAGACAGTCTTTGCAGTCTTCCTTTATCTATGGTTTTGCTTCGGAAGTTTCAGGTTCCTGGTCAACCACGGTCAGAAATCAGAAAATAGATGAGTATGGTACATTCAAGAAAAAGAGTAAAACAGACCGCACATCCACATACCTTTGGGGGAGGGGTTTTCTTTATAATTGCACCACCTGAAATGCATAAAAACACGAGGCGATGGGCTGCTCCACCTGTTTCTAAGAACAGCAAACTTCTAATCCCCAAGATGAGGAAAAACTGAGCTAAAAACCCCAATGGTCTTGCCTTTTTTCCAGCTGTCTCTGATTTGGGGTGAAGGGAGCCTCTCGGTTCACACACCTGCTCCAGGCTGTAGGCATCAGCATTCGCGGAGTGGCGTTAGGGGAGGCGGTGGTGGTCCCCGCTGGTCCGTCCCCTAACCCAGGGCCCTGATGCAGGAGCTTCTCAGGGACCCTCAAGGAGGGCAAAGTTTAGGGCCAGGGCCTGCCCGCGCCCCAGGTCCTTGTGTCCCCGCCACACCGCCTCTGGCCACCAGTGTCCGGTCAGCCTGCATGCCAGAACCAGCACAGGAAGGATTCTGGGGGCGAAGGCCCCCCCCTGGAGCGAACGCTGTTGTCTGCGGGACACTCCCCAGGCTGAGGGGTCCTTTCCATATGTCCATAGACCTCCCCAGTAAGCAGAGGCACAGGGAGGGGAGAGACACAGAATCGCCCACCCCTTTCCTGGCCTCCCTTTCCTATCTAAAAATAAAATAAAATAATAAAATAAGTAAAATAGAATAAATATTTTAAAAGGTTGAAAAGCACAATAGGCTCACATTCCCATCAGTTATTACAGTGTGTTGTTAGAAAGCTAGATTTTTAGTTATGGCTGTTAAGCCCTTTCTGTGCTTACAAATTAAAATTTATCATAGGTGTATATGTACAGAAAAAAACATAAAACCCTGTATTTATTCAGGGTTCATGACTATCCGTGATTTCAGGCACCCACTGGGGGTCTTGAAACATATCCCCTGCAGGTAAAAACGGACCACTATTGACAGAAATGTAAACACTGCTATATTTGTGTGTGTGTGAGCGTATGTATATATGTATATATGCTCACATATATACCATATGGATTTTTTTCTAGCTGATGCAAATTGTGAGGCAGGAAAAATACAAGATGGTCATCTTTTGGTGCCAGAAAGTAGAGAAATACTCAAGTTAAAAAAAAAAAAAAGAAGAAGAAGAAGAATGAGAATATGTGAAAGGAATTGGGGAGCCAACCTAAAACAGTTCCCAGTGTCCAAAGCTGGAGCCATTTGGACAATAAAATAAACAACTGTAGTGGCTCATAATCCACAAATAAAATAAACATCTTTGATGTAAATAATTATATACAAATAAACAGGGAAGAAGCAACAAATCTTTTTTACAGAAGAATTCGAAATTATTATGAGGATGGCATGAAAGAAATAGAAAGCCATCCTAGAATTCCACAGTAATTATTGTTGCAGGTAAATCCTATTAAGGAATACTAAAATTAGTGGCAAAACTTTATGGAGAAATAGGATAACCCCCCTCCCATAATATTTATTAATTTCTTTGGTAACCATGAATTGCTGTGGTTCCAGGAGGTAGAGCTTAATGATCCTTCTCTGAATATGATCTGAATTTAGTGAGTAGCTTCTAATGCACAGAAGATGGAATAGGAAAAATTATGTCTTTACAGGAGTGAATGTGGCAAACACCACCTCAACCAGTGATCAAGGTTAACATGACCAGTCTGAGTCGTGTTGATACCAAGTACTCACTAACGTTTCAAGATGAGAGGTGCACATTACCTCTGTGATATTCTCTCCCAAAGTCCATCATCAGACACAAACTTCAAGATGGTCTACAAATGCCTCCTGACTGGTACTCTTTAAAAATGTCAAAGTCATGAAAACAGTGAGAAATCAAAAAGGCTGAAGGAGGGCTGGATGCCTTGGCTCAGTCAATAATCCTAGAACTCTGGGAAGCCAAGGCAGGAGGATTGCTTGAGGCCAGGAATTTGAGACCAGCCTGAGCAAGAGTGAGATCCCATCTCTAAAAAGCAAACAAAAAAAAGGGCAGTGCCTGTGGCTCAAAGGAGTAGGGCACCGGCCCCATATGCCAGAAGTGGCGGGTTCAAACCTAGCCCTGGCCGAAAAACAAAACAAAACAAAAATACAAAAAAAAAAAAAAAAGAAAGAAAGAAAGAAAAAAATTAGCCAGATGTGGTAGCTCCCACCTGTAGTCCCAGCCATTTGGGAAGGTGAGGCAGGAGGATGGCTTGGACCCAGGAGTCTGAGGTTGCTGTGAGCTATGATGACACCACAGCACTCTAGCCTAGGCAACAGAGTGAGGCTGTATCTCAAAAAATAAAAATAAAATAAAATAATTAAATAATTAAATAAATAAAAATAAATAAAATTTAAAAAGTAAAATAAAATAAAATAAAAATGTTAAAAAGTTCGAAAAGCACTCAAGAGACATGACATCTAAATGCAACTTGATCCTGGATTCAATCCTGGAACAGAAGAAGGACAACTGTGGAAAATCTGGCCAAATCCTAATAGTCTGTGGCTTAGTTAATAGTGTTGTTCTAATGTTAATGTCTTATTTTTGATTATTGTACCATGGTTATATAAGATGCTAACATTAAATAAAACTGTAAAAGATCAATGAAAATTCTCTGTATTAACATGCAATTCTGTATCTTTAAAATTATTTTGAAATAAAAATATTTTTTAAATGAATTAAAAAAACAATTGAAGTACTATCAGTGTTTTACATACACACATACATGCCTTCCCTTTTGGCTGTTCAAATACTATTTCTTATCCCTCAGTGGAATTTTCGAATTTAACTGTTTTTTTAATTTAAAAGACTGAGCTGGGTCAAAAGAATGGGAAGACAAGTCACAGACTAAGAGAAAATATTTGCAAAGGACATATCTGTTAAAGGACTCATATTCAAAATATACAAAGAGCTCTTAAAATTCAACAAGAAACAAATCAGTTTTAAAATGAGCAAACTACCTGACCAGAGACCTCAACAAAGAATATACACACATGACAAATAAGCATATAAAAGGTGCTTCAGGCTCGGTGCCCCTAACTCAGTGGTCACAGCACCAGTCACATGCACCGAGGCTGGAGGGTTCAAGCCCGGCCCGGGCCTGCTAAACAACAATGACAACTGCGACGAAGAATAGCCAGGTGTTGTGGCTGTAGTCCCAGCTACTTGGGAGGCTGAGGCAAAAGAATTACTTGAGCCCAGGAGTTTGAGGTTGCTGTGGGGTGCGACACCACGGCACTCTACCAAGGGTGACATAGTGAGACTCTGTCTCACACACAAAAAAAGATGCTTCACATCCTATATCATCAGGGAAATGGAAATTGAAACAACAGCGAGATACCATTATACACCTATAAGAATCACCAGAACACTGACCAACACCAAATGCTAATGAGGATGAGGATCAACAGGAATTTTCATTCATTGCTGGTGGAAATCCAGAGTGGTACATCCACTCTGGAAGGCAATTGGGCAGTTTCTTATAAAACTAAACATACTCTTACCATAGGATTCAGCAATTGAGTTCCTTGGTATTTTCCCCAATGGGTTGAAAATGTATATCTACTCAGCAATCTGCATCTGGATAAGCGTAGCAGCTTTATGCATAATTGCCCAAACCTGAAAGCAACCAAGATGTCCTTCAGTAAATAAATGGGTAAACTGTGGTATATCCATACAATACAATCTATTATTCAGTGCTAAAAATAAGTGATATATCAAACTACAAAAAGACATGAAGGAATTTAAATGGATATTAAGTCTAAGAAGCCAATCTGAAAAGGCTACCTACTCTATGATTCCAACAAGAAGGCATTCTGAAAAGGCAAAATTATGAGGACAAGAAGGAGGATAGTGGTTGACAGTGGTTGAACAGATGAAGCACTTTTAGGGCAGCAAAACCCTCCTGTGTAATAGTCTCAAGGTGTCTGTAGGTCTTAATGTATAGGTTGAAACTCATAGAATGTACAAAACCAAGAGTGAACCTATATAAACCACGGACTTGGAGTGACAATGATGGGTCCACGTAGGTTCATCAGTGTTAAGAATGTCACCACACAGGCAGCGCCTGTGGCTCAACAAAGTAGGGCGCCAGCCCCATATGCCGGAGGTGGCGGGTTCAAACCCAGCCCTGGCCAAAAACTGCAAAAAAAATAAAAATAAAAAAAGAATGTCATCACACTACTGGATGTGATGGTGGGCCAGGCTATATGTATGTTGGGATGGAAGTTTTAGGGAACACTCTACACTTTTTGCTTAAATTTGCTGTAAACCTAAAACTGCTCTTAATAGTAAAGTATATACATTTAAAAAATAAAAAAATAGGATTGACCCCGGGGGTAATGAGTGAAGAAAATTTACGAGAAAAAAAACACAGCTTAATGCATTCTGAGAAGTACATTTACTGGAACACAAAATTAGCTATGTGCCAGACGTCTTCAAGCGCTTTGTATACATAATTACACTTAATGATTACATTTCTAGAGGGTAGCTAACTCCTATAATCTCTGCTTTACAGATGAGGAAACACACTCAGGGAGGTTAAGAGACTTGCGGAGGAGGCAGAAGCAGGTGGGTCAAGGCGGTTCTTGGTTTCTGGGAAAAGCGAAAGACAGAACTCTCCTTAGAAATTAACTTTTTTGATTTAAGAACGTAGCTGAATTGGGGGGCATTACATAGTCCTACTCATAACAAGCACCTTGAAATTATGTAGTCTCCATAGAAAGTCACACTGTTTTTCATGGATTGAGAATGCAATGTTTTTCCCGTATATATTCTTACCTTAAAATTATGCTTATTATAGATTTATTATGCAAGTAGTCAAAAAGGAAGCTCATAAAAGAATGCCTGTTTTATGATAATAGAAAAAAACATCCACTAACTGGTTTATATTATCAACATCTGACATAAACCAAACTTGATCTACGAGGTATGTATTCAAAACTAATCACTGAAGAAGCTGAAGTCATTAGAGTATAAATTATAAAGAATATTCTCCTTACCTCTGCCAGTTAGAATATGTAATTATAAGTTAAGATCACAGTGGATAGTAAATATTATAACTATTCCCTGAGGACACTCAGTACTCCCTTCCCAGAGAGAGTTATATAGCAAGTCTAGTGTTAAGGCCAAGGGCCTGGCAAAAGAAGACTGATAACTGTTATCAATGAAAAGGAACATTTCCATTAGTGGTGAAGATGATATAGAAGGAAGGGTTCAGAGGAAATAGAATAAGGAGAGAGAAAGAGAGAGAGAGGGAAGAAAAGGAAGAGAAGGAAGAAAGGGAGGGAAGAGAGAGGGAGGGATTTTGTTCATCTTTCTTCTTCACTTTTTGTGGCTTCTTATTACCAAGAAAATACCAGTAAAATATATGCCCAGGTCCTCAGGACCTTCTGCTAGTTCTTCTGTCCCTAGTTCACAGGCTGCATTTCCAAACTCAATTGCCTAGATTCCCACTTCACAGATTTATTCTAACTCTCCAGATTCATTCTTCGCTTTCTGGCCTCAGTGCCTTTGCTCACAGAGTCCCTCCTCTCAAATAAAACACCCTCATGCAACATCTAACGTAAAGGCCACTCTGGCCGAAAAGCTCTCCCAGATGGTTTTTCATTCCTGCATTGAAATTTGGTTCTCCTCTTTCCCCCTGTATTACTGACTCATTTTGCGAGGCTGCCACCTGAGCATAGAAACCATGTCTCATTCATTTTCCTATTTTCCACTCCCAACCCATCTACTGTGATGATTGACACATACAAGAATCCTAGAATCATGAGCTCAGCGTTAGAAGGAAACTGAAATAAAAAACATAAGCTGTTGAGAGATGTTTGATGGAGGAAAGATTTAGGGGAAAGGCTTGCAAAGGAAAATTAGGAAGAACAAGCATCATAAAAAATATTTATTAAGAACTTATGTTTCACACAATTCCAAGCCCTTCTCCTATATTATCTCATGTAATTTTTACAACCATTCAATGAGGTAGGTATTGCTATTGTTTTTATTTTAACAGAGAAGGAAACCAAGACCCAGAGTGGTTAAATAATTTGCCCAAGATGGAGCAGCTGAGGAATGATGGAGCCAGAATTCAAACCCAGGAAGTGTGAGTCTAATGTTTATGCATATCAGTAAAATACAGTTTCGTAAAGGGGCATGTCACTTAGGGGAAAGGGACCTTCAGGAGAAATGGGTGAATACAATACACTTTCCAGCCTGCCGACCTTTGGATACTCAACACTGAATACCCTGGGTACAATTACCTTGAAATTATAAAATCCTTAAAGTGGTTGACATTCACATAATGTTATAAAATATTCACACAATATGAATTTTTCAAAAAGCCCCTCCTGTCTGTGATTTTTAATGCAGTGATACAAAAAAGTGATACATTTAGTAGCCAACCCAAGCATCACAGCTACAACGGAGGAAACTCAATGAATTTAATCAAAGCATGCACTCCGGACCTCTTCAGAAACGCTTGCTAGAAAAACCACAGGTAGTTTTCATTTTCCATCATCTGTCCCTAAGCAGCCATTAATTTTTTTTCTGCTTAGTAATGATTCAAAGCAAGTTGCCTACAGGAACAATTTGTAAAAGACTAATATTTTTTATAACGTCAATGCTAGATACATTTTTCAAATTTTCCCACTTAAATCAATGCTCAATGAAATATTTATAAATACTGAGGCTGATAGTTTATTATTTTCCAATTTTTAACCAGAATGGAAAAACACCAAGTATTGATGCCGTGTACGTTCTCTGTGGTCCCAATACAGACTAGTTGCTAAATCTATTTGAGTTTAGGGAATATGTGAATCAGTTGGAGTTTCTGAAACTCAGCTCTGTGTTACTGTGGGGCAAACTCTTAAAGTTGAGAATGGACATGCCCTGGAAATTAGTATAAGAAGTGTTTGACAAGAAATAAAAGTATATACTCGTTTCCAGTTCAAATAAAAACACACACACTCTCTCTCTCTCTCTCTCACACACACACACATACACACACTTTACCCCTGACTCACTGACCACCATTATGTTAGGCAGTTTCTGGGAAAACCATTCACACTGTAGTATAAATAATATCCCCCACATTGGGCTCATTCTCTTTCTTGCTTATAGCCTCTTCCATCAAGCAGCCTCATAATGCCCCTATTTACTGGGAAAACCAGATCTCCTGCCTTTCATTCAGCTTACAAATACTGGAACTGATCTAAAGCCTAAAGATAAACCTTCCTGCATTTTAATAGGACAGAAAAATATATATTGATGGGATTAGAGCCTAATGCTTAAGGCCCTGAAATTCAGCATCAATGGGCTGATAACAGAAAATATCTGGGACATCTAAGCTTATCATCCTTTCTAATAACTTATGCATATGAGCATCTAGTTCTCTTATATTAAACCAGCCCTACGCATTATTATTGTTTTTTGTCTGTTTCAGGTTAATTTGAGGGTACAAAGAATTAGGTGACAGTGTTTGCATTTGTTAGAGTCCCTCTTATATCTATGTCCCGCCCCCCAGAAGTGTGCCATACACCCTCACATTGCTCCTTAAGTAGGAGCACCCCCACCTCCCTCCTCCGCTTTCTCTACACCCTCGTTCCCCAGCCCTTCATTTTGCATTGAGTTTTTCTCTTATGAGGGTGTGTATTAAATCTTCTACTGGCTTCATATTAGAATAGAGTACATTGGATTCTTGCTTCTCCATTCTTGTGATGCTTTACTAAGAAAAATGTGTTCCACCTCCATCCAGGTTAATACAAAAGATGTGAAATATCCACCTTCTTTTTTTGAGACAGAGTTTGAAGCTATCGCCCTTTTTTGAGGCAGAGTTTGAAGCTATCGCCCTGGGTAGAGTGTCATGGCATCACAGCTCACAGCAACCTCTAACTCTTGGGCTTAAGTCATTTTCTTGCCTCAGCCTCCCAAGTAGCTGAAACTGCAGGCACCCGCCACTACACCTGGCTACTTTTTGATTGTAGTTACCGTTGTTGTTTGACGGGCCCAGGCTGGATTCGAACCTGCCAGCTCTGGTGTATGTGGCTGTCGCCCTAGTCACTTGAACTACAGATGCCGAGCCGAGTCTTCACCTTTTTAAATGGCTGAATGAACTAACGCTACTTCTCATTTGAAGCCCAGAGGTTGAGTCGTTCTGCTTTCTCAGGGCCACTTGTCTTCCAACCAGTGATCCCTGAACCAAAGGTAAATACCTGTGGCTCTAATAAACACATTTTTGTTGTTGTTCCTAGCACTTTTCTGCCCATTGTAATGTAATTCACCCTTCCTCGTATCATGTACTCAAAAGAGTCACATTTATTCTTGGTTGTATGTATCGCTTTCTAGTTTTCATAGATTCCTATTAAACTCTAAGCTCACCAGGTAACAGCCTACTAATTCAGATGCTCAGCATTTTTTTTTTTTTTGAGACAGCCTCAAGCTGTTGCTCTGGGTAGAGTGCTGTGACATCACAGCTCACAGCAACCTCCAACTCCTGGGCTCAAGCGATTCTCCTGCCTCCACCTCCCAAGTAGCTGGGACTACAGGCACCAGCCACAACACCCAGCTAGTTTTAGGTTGCAGCCGTCATTGTTGTTTGATGGGCCCGGGCTGGATTCGAACCCACCAGCTCTGGTGTATGTGGCTGGCGCTTTAGCTGCTTGAGTCACAGGTACCGAGCCAGATGCTCAACCTTTTATGTTTCATGAAAAGCTACAGAAAATATGCTTAACTTTGGAAGTTTTCTGCACCACAACTACCTCTGTTTCTGAATGGAAGGTATGTCATTATAGGAAAGAACATGAGTTTTATTTATTTCTTTATTCTGAGACAGTGTCTCACTCTGTAGAGTACTATGGCATCACAGCTCACAGCAACCTCCAGCTCTTGGGCTGTGGGTAGAGTGCTGTGGCATCATCATAGCTCACAGCAACCTTAAACTCTTGGGCTCAAGCCATCCTCTTGCCTCAGTTTCCCAAGGAGCTGGGACTACAGGTGCCCACCATGATGCCTGGCCAGCTTTTCTGTTTTTATTAATAGTAGAGATGGGGTCTCGCTCTTGCTCAGGCTGGTCTCCAACTCCTGAGCTCAAGCACCCACCCTGGCCTCCTAGAGTGCTAGGATTATGCTAGTGAGCCACCATGTCTGGCCAAACATAACGTTTAGAGTTAAACTGACCTGTGTTTGTTTCCCAACTCCGTAACTTCAGTGACTTGGCCTCTCTGAACCTGTAAAGGAGAAATATCTCTAAAATGTTGTTGAGGCTCGGTGCCCATAGCACAATGGTTACGGTGCCAGCAACATACAATGGGTTTGAACCCGACCTGGGCCAGCTAAACAACAATGACAATTGCAACCACAACAAAAAATAGGTGGGTGTTGTGGTGGGTGCCTGTAGTCCCAGCTACTTGGGAGACCGAGGCAAGAGAATCACCTAAGCCCAAGAGTTTGAGGTTGCTGTGAGCTGTGACACCATAGCACTCTACCCAGGGCAACATAGTGAGACTCTGTCTCAAAATAAATAAAATAAAATATTGGTTGAGCAGTGTACTTAATACTGACACACCTAGACACTCTAATAATGTCAGGTCTCTTGAGTTAGGGTTTTAGGTCATGGAACCATCTCTGGCTTTCCTCTAGACTTTGGAAAATCTATGCTATGCTAGATTTCTAGTAGGAGATGGCATTAAGACCAGCATTTCCCTCTTGACTATGCTATTACTTTTGTCACTTCCATATCACCAAACCATTCTTCCTTGTTGGTCAGAATCGAGGCCGGAGTATTAGTTCCTCTTGAAGCTTCCTTTGCCTTCAAAGAGACAACATCGTCAACAACACAACTCATGCATGTATTGGCTGCTCGTTTCATAAAACATGGGACTTCCAGCAAATGCTTTTCTTTTCTTTTCTTTTTTTTTTTTTTTGAGACAGAGCCTCAATCTGTTGCCCTGGGTAGAGCTCTGTGGCATCACAGCTCACAGCAACCTCCAACTCCTGGGCTTAAGCGATTCTCTTGCCTCAGCCTCCCAAATAGCTGGGACTACAGGAGCCCGCCACAACACCTAGTCATTGTTGTTGTTGTTGTAGCCGTCATTGTTGTTTGGCAGGCCCGGGCTGGACTCAAACCCACCAGCTCAGGTGTATGTGGCTGGTGCCTTAACCGCTTGAGCCACAGGCGCTGAGCCAGCAGTAAATGTTTTTCTCTGCTACCCAGCAAGGAGAGGGTCAGTTTGCAGTTGTTTCATCTTCTTTTCTATTTTCTTTTTGTTTTTTTTAGAGACAGAGTCTCATTTTGTTACCCTGGGTAGAGTTGTGGTGTCACAGCTCACAGCAACTTCCAGCTCTTGGGTTAGGCGATTCTCTTGCCTCAGGCCTCAGCCTCCCTAGTAGCTGGGACCACAGGCGCCTGCCACAATGCCCGGCTATTTTTTGTTGCAGTTTGGCCAGGGCCAGGTTCGAACTCACCACTGTCGGTATATGGGGCCGGTGCCCTACCCACTGAGCCACAGGCGCTGCCCTTCTTTCCTATTTTCTGAGATCAATTAAGGGACATTGGAGTTGTCATATTCCTTTGTTCATAGGATGGCTTTCTTTGCAGCAGTTAATACTATTTTCCCCAAAAGAAAACACATGGAAGTTCCTAAAGGCAGAGTTTGTGGGAGTCAGATGGGATAATAGAGACAGTATTGCTGAGGCCAAGTGCCCTACTCTCTAGGGCTTCTCTATTCACCATAGAGACCTCTGCCCCTCCTAATTTTCCCAGGGGCAGGGTTTGGCAAGGTTTCAATTTAGTGTGGAAAGTAGGTGTGGTCTGGCCTTGGGAGGAAAAGGAAGAGAAGAGAATATGGGAAGTTAAGATTTCATGTCTTAGTATTTTTATCACATCAGGCTGTTCCCACTTTTGAGGCACCCTTTTCTACAAGGGAGGCACTTGCAGGGATCCATATGCCCAGCAGTGTGGACATGCTGAGCAAAGGGAAGCTCACAGTACTGAGGATCATATCACCTGCTGGGCCCCAGGCAGAGGGTTAAGTGCCCCTAAGTCTCCACGAGGGAGGCCAGCTGGTAGGTAATACAAGGTTCCATTCTCCTCCATGCACCAGGAGGGGAAAGGTGCCATGATGGGGGAGGAAGCCAAGGTGCAGTTGTTTTATCTTCTTTCCTATTTTCTTTTTGTAGAAAAATTTTTCTTTATTTTCCCAAGTAGATATCTTGCTTGGGAAAGCTTAATACACAGCAGTCTGAATCCCACTCTGAGGGGGAACAACACACTTAAAAGTGTTCAGTTATACTCAGTAACAATCAACACAGAACACTTGTGTGACCAAAAGTGTGGGGTCTCCCTACCTCCATCAAGGAAACAGTTGGTTATGCTGCCGATAGCAGATAGGTGTCCTCTAATTCAATCCTGACGTTATCTACCTGCAGATAGATCCCACAGGCTGAGGACTCAGTCCTCACTACTGCATCCCCATCACTTCCAACACCAATCGCAAGCCCCAGGTTGTTTTGCCTGACTGGCTATAAATCCAGCTTCCCTAACTCCCTCTTTGGGTATGATTAATTTGCTAAAGTGATTTACAGAATTGAGGGACACACATACTTACATTTACTAGTTTATTACTAAGAACATTTTAAAGGATACAAATAAACATTCAGATGAAGAGAGATGAGAGAGAAGAGAGATGTAGGACATAAAAGTGAAGTCTAGAAGTGTCCTGAGTGTAAGAACTTCTGTTCCCATGGAATTGGTGTGTGCCATTCTCTGGGCATATGAACTGTTCTATTTACCTCCAGCTATACAGAACTTCTTCTCAACCTTGTTCTTTTGGCTTTTTCCCTTCCATCCTTTTTCCTCTCTTTTTTTTTTTTGAGACAAGAGTCTCACTTTATTGCTTAGGCTGAGTGCCCTGACTACCTCACAGCAACCTCAAACTCTTGGGTTCAAGTGATCCTCCTGCTTCAGCCTCCTGAATAGTTGGGACTACAGGTCCCTGCCACAATGACTAAGTTTTTCTATTTTTAGTAGAGACAGAGTCTTTCTCTGGCTCTTTTGAACTGGTCTTGAACTCCTGAGCTCAAAGGATCCTCCTGCCTTGGCCTCCCAGAGTGCTAGGATTATAGGTATGAGTCACCATACCAGGCCCTCCTTTTGAGTTTCTATAGTGTTTTTTTTTTTTTGTTTGTTTTTAGTTTTTGTCCAGGGCTGGGTTTGAACCTGCCACCTCCAGCATATGGGGCCGGCGCCCTACTCCGTTGAGCCACAGGCGCCACCCTCTATAGTGGTTTTATTACATAATCATGATCGACTTAACCACTGGCCATTAATGATTACCTTAACTTTCAGCCTTTCCGCTCTGGAGGTTGGGTGGTAGGACTGAAAGTCCTAGCCCTCTAATTTTGCCTTGGTGAATACCCTCATTCTGAAACTACCTAGGGGCTGCTGGCCATCAGTCAACTCAGGTTTCAAAAAGCCATCACAAAGCCATCACTTAGGGCTGTTGCAGTGGTGCTCATTGCTTAAGCAAGAGCAAGACCTATCTTTACTAAAAATAGAAAAATTAGCCAAACATTGTGGTGGGTGCGTGTAGTCCCAGCTACTTGGGTAGCTGAGACAGGAGGATCCCTTGAGCCCAGAAGTTAGAGGTTGCTGTGAGCTATGACACCACCACACTCTAGTGTTGGCCGACAGAGTGAGAATCTGTCTTAAAAAAAAAAAGATAGGCGGCGCCTGTGGCTCAGTGAGTAGGGTGCTGGACCCATATACCAAAGGTTGTGGGTTCAAACCTGGCCCAGGCCAAACTGCAACAAAAAAATAGCTGGACATTGTGGCAGGTGCCTATAGCCCCAGCTACTTGGGAGCCTGAGGCAAGAGAATCACCTAAGCCTAAGAGCTGGAGGTTACTGTGAGCTGTGATGCCACAGCCCTCTATTGAGGGCAATAAGGTAAGACTTTGTCTCTATTAAAAAAAAAAAAAAAAAAAAAAAAAAAAAAAGACATCACTTTGGTGATTCTAAGGATTTTAAGAGTTTGTAGGCCAGGAAACAGGGTTGAAGACAAATATGTACTTTACAATATCACCCACACACCCTCATATGTATTTTACAAATATGTGTTCTACAGCAGCACATACCCATACTCACCTCAGTGTTTGAGAAGCCATACCATGCACACTCCCACTTGTTTTATCCTGATGCATAGGGAAAGAAGGGGAGTGTCCTCTAATCATGTGTCAATTACGGGTAGATGGAGGCTGCAGGACAGGGAAAAATTGCCCCTTTTTGATTTGGGGTCAAAATTAATGCCCTTTAGCCAGGTGGGGTGGTGTGTGCCTGTAGACCTAGCTACTTGAGAGGCTGGGGTGGGAGGATCTCTTGAGCCCTAGAATTTGAGGCTACAGTGAGCTATCATGGCATCTTCGTACTCCAGCTCAGGAAACAGAGCAAGATGCTATCTCTTAAAAAAAAAAATCTCCCCCACAAGAAACATGACTGCAGATATGGGAAAGATGCCCCTCTACCTTAAGAGTTCCTTTGTGCTCTTGAATCATGAGGCACATCTGTGGGAAGACTTTGGAGTAAATGCTATTCAGCCCTGACTCATCATGCCAATGACCCCAGTCCAGGCTATCTCCCACGTCTCCCTTGGAGCAGTTATTAGAAGACGACAACTGCCCAAGCCCCTGGCACACCTGTGGTGACAAGGGCACACTGCTGTGGCAGTGGGAGGGGCAGCAGTGTAAAGGAATTCTGACCCCAGTCCTAGCATCTAGCTGGTGGCTGGGGTGAGGTAAGCTAAATTACTGGTAGGCTAAGCTGCATTTCACTGTTCATACAAGGTCCTGGGCATCACAGTAACATGGTATCCGGACCTGTAAGTTCAAGAAGGAAACCAAAGGGAAAGGCAATGATGTTGTACTAAGACATTTATTATATCATAAAAAGTCCACTGTTGTCCTGTTTTTCCATATGTACATGCTCCTGTGGGCAGTCCCCCATTCAGCCCTGCCGGCCCACCCTCCATGGTGCCAGTCGGCTCTCCAAATTGACCAACTAATTAATAAAAGAGGAAGAACTGGAGGAGGTTGCCCAGGGCTGATGGGAGTGGGTTAGGAGAGGGGAACAAAGTGCAGAGTGGTTGGGTGTGGCTTTCAATGCCTGACCATGGGCAGGAGGGGCATACAGGCAGGCACTGCAAGGTTGGCACAGTGATGCCTCCCCAGAACTGCCAGGCTGGAGGCAGAGGCTGGAGGTGACCCTGAGTGCACTCTCAGGGGCTGGACCCCTAGGAATGGTGAGCAGAAGAGGAAGATTCCACAGTCTGATTTTGGGGGGGTCTCCACAGGGGCTATCAAAATTCTCTTTTTCAGGCCCCTGTCCAAGTGGCAGTGACAGCAGCTTGGACTAAGCCTGAAGAGTCTGTGGCCCCCAGGACAGCCAGAGGGGGGCCAGGGTTAGCCTGGTGGGAAGCACTGGTCCTGATCTCTGAGGGACCTGCCTTAGTTGACCTCGGAGGTGGGTATGGGGTCTGTAGGGCGTGGTGTGGCTAGGAGGGGCACTGGAGAGGTGGCCTCAATGAGTGCAGGGTTGAGGATGATGGGCAGAGTCATGGGTGGAACCCCAACTTGCAGTGGGGAGGCCAAGGGTTGCAAGATCAGTGGGGGCTGAGCCAGGGGTGGAGGCCCATCTGGGCTGGGGCTCAGCCTACTGGGGCTAGAAGCTACTGGTGATCCTGGAGAGCCGCTGCTGGCTGCTCGGTGGCCCTCAGGCTTCTCAAAGTCTGTAGGGAGAGCAAGATGGCTGCAATCAGACTCTCTTATTGGCATAAGACAAATTCCCACATCCCCAGCTGATTTACCAGATCTCTGATCCTCCCAATCCCTGTGAACAAAATGACCCTTCCTAGGCTAAAATGTTGGGTATTTCCCTCAAAGCTCTATCTTCTCTTCCCTCTCAGGCTAATTGTGGTTTGGTCTTTACTACAATCCCTGATGGGCAACCTCTGCACATTCAATCCAAGTCCCTGACTTAGCCTTCTCCTCCCGAGTTGGGAATTTCAAGTAGCTAGCCCATCACAGCTTATGTGTACCTGCCATTTCCCATAGGCTGAGCAGGCAAACAAGACTCACTGGTTGCTCCTTCCTCTGCTTACAGCCCATGCGTAGTAGCAATCCCAAGCTTCCCTGGGCTTCCTCTCAGGCCTCCTATTTGCTGCCTAACAACCAGCAGGCTGGCCTGGAGGGACTCACCACAGGCTCCTAGTTCAGAAGGTGTCTCTGGGGGAGGGGGAGGTGGATGGCCTGGTGTCCTGGTGTCGCCAGCAGCAGCAGTCAGTTGGGGTGAGGCCATAGGTTTTTGGCTATGAGGCTCCATGGGCATGGGGTCTAGAGAGAGTAAAGGATCCAGATGGCAGCTCTTAGAAGTTTCTTTCCCACAAAGTCTAGCTACCCACCAGGCTTTCCACCCACCTATGGCATGCAGAATGTATTCAGTTTTGGGGAGTCTTTTTATAAAGCTGGGCTGAGCCCCCTACCCTGGATGACAGTCTGCTTGAAGAGCTCATCTCGTAGGTGGGGCAGAAAACAGTCAATGCGTTCCCACGTGATCTCCCAGAGGGCCGAGGGGCTACCTCCTCGTGCATCTGCACTGTGGAAAATCTCTGCTGTATCCATCACTAGGAGCATGTTTTTCAGAGATTCAGGGATGGCCTCTGACTGTGGGACCATGAGAATAGGAGAGAGAACACAGGGGAGTATGGTAAGGGGAAGGTAGGTAGCAAGGGGGAAATAGCAAGTCTTTCCAGTAGGTAGGAGTTGAGCTGAGGTGAAACATACCAGTAAGTCACTGGAGCCTGCATGCATGTACTTGTCCATGAAGTCCAAGATGGTGAGCCAGAGGGCCGCAAAGGTAGAGAGTGACAGCAGTGGAGACAGGTGCTGTAGGAAGACCTACGGCCCACCAGTTCCCTTCAGCCAAAGGTAATATATGAGCCTTCTGCACCCCTCTCTAAGGCTGGGAGGCAAGCCTGACCTATCTTTCATGGGAATTTTAGATCAGATATTTCTCTGAAATCCCGAATTCTCCCGGTCCCTGGGTCCTGCTGAGTTTCCATAACTGAGAATCATGAGCACCTATGTTGCAACTTTAGGTTCTGCCAGAAGCCTGGAATCTCCCTTTGGGAAAATGCAGTTGTGGGGAAGAGCAGGTAGATATAGGGTAGTGAGTAGTACCTTAGAGAGCAGTGTGGAGGCCCTCATACGGGTCTCCTCCATCCCGCCCACATCTGCAGGGCTAATGTTCTCCAAGAGCTTGGTCAGTAGAGGAAATAGTACCTGGTGAGTAAACATCCAATGTCTTCTTAGCAGGGTCAGGTGGGCAGCTTTGCTTCAAGGAAGCCAGGGGTTGGGGTGCACGGGCACAGAGCAGAAGGGAAGGTAGAGCATAGGCTAATAACTGATAATAGGGGCCCCTCATCCACCCTCCTCTCATCATCTTAGGATTTGAACTCTATCTTAAGACAGTAGAAGTCCTACCTTGTTAAAGCAGGACTCCCATTCTAGGGCATCTAGCTTTTGCAGGTCGTGTACCAGCAGTGCCCGCTGTAGATAGGTCAGAGCCTGCATCCGCACCTGGCGCCGGGCATCGCAGCATAAGCAGGCAATGCCTAGGAGGGAGAGCTTGGTCACAATCTTTCTGGTATTTTCATCCAGATGCTCTCCAAGCTCCAGTTCTACCTTAGTCCCTCTCCCCAACTGCTCCCCCAGGTTTACCCTGCAGTAATGGGCACCAGCAGTGAGCCCAGAGGGTGCGTGAATCTGCTTCAATCCTCCGGCCATCTGTCTCCAGGTGGCGCTGCTCTTCTGCCCAAGAACTGTAGATAGAGGCGGCCCGCGTGTGCAGGGTGTGCATCAGGTCTAGCAACTGGGACCACAGGAGGGGGCAGGACATGAGTGAAGTTAGGTCTGTTGGACTCCTTCTCCCCTCCCCCTTCACTGTCCCTGACTGAGTCCTCAGGTGGCACCTAGCACCCATCACATCCTTCCACCTCTCTCACTACTTGCTTTTCCTTGACTCGAAGAGCTAGTTAGTTGCTCTAGTCCTAGCCGTGTTTCTCTAAGTCAGGTATTACTCACAGTAGAATAGACTTTTAGATGTGTGGATTCTTTTGTTGCCCTTGGCAGAGTGCCATGGCATCACAGCTCACAGCAACTTCAAACTCTTGGACTTAAGCAATTCTCTTGCCTCAGCTTCCCAAGTAGCTGGGACTACAGGTGCCTGCCATAACACCTGGCTATTTTTTAGTTGCAGTTGTCATTGTTGTTTAGCAGGCTTAGGCTGGGCTCAAACCTGCCAGCCTTGGTGTGTATGGCTGGCACCCTACTCACTGAGCTATGGGCGCTGAGCCTGGACTAAGGATTAGTAATGCTAAATTATAGTGTTACAGTGAGAAAGGTATATGTAATTATATATAATTACAGTGAGAAAGGTACATTTCTTTTCAATTCTACTTCACACCTTCTGATGATAGAAAGCCTCATCTTGTTAATTTCATTGTACTTATTTTTTAATTTTTCTTGAGACATAGTCTCAGTCTCCCTTGGTAGAGTGGTGGCCTTACAGCTCACAGCAACCTCAAATTCATGGGCTCAAGTGATCCTCTTGTCTCAGCCTCCCAAGTAGCTGGAATTATAGGCGCAATAGTGCCCGGCTAGTTTTTCTATTTTTAGTCTTGGTTTGCTCAGGCTGGTCTTGAACTCTTGAGCTCAGGTGATCCACTTGCCTTTACCTCCCAGAGTGCTAGGATACAGGTATGAGCCACAGCACCCAGCCCTTATTAATCTCTTTTGAAAAACAGAAAGGCCAGGCTTGGCACCTGAGGCTCAGAGGCTAGGGTGCCGGCCACATACACTGGGGCTGGTGGGTTTGAACCCGGCCAAGGTCTGCCAAACAACGACAATTACAACAACAAAAAAATAGCTGGGTGTTGTGACGGGCTCCTGTACTACTAGCAACTTGGGAGGCTGAGACAAGTCTCAGCCCAGCTACTTGGGAGGCTGAGATAAGAGAATTGCTTGAGCCTAAGAGTTTGAGGTTGCTGTGAGCTATGACTCTACAGCACTCAACCGCAGGGTGACTGAGTGAATCTCTATCTCAAAAACAAAAAAACAAAAAACAGTAGAAAGCAACCTCAGGCTCAGAGGCTTAATGGGCAATAGCATCTGGCGAGATTTAGTAAATTTTTATTTTCATCATTTTTCTAAGGTTATTCCATTTAAGGCAATTTGTTCTTTATTTAGTGTTATAAAATCTGTTCACAGGATAAATTTTATATGTCTTCAATACACAAATAATTCCTCTCGAAGATAGATAAGAAACTAGTGACAGTGGCTGCCTCTAGTGAGGGGAAACTGTGTAGCTGGAGACAGGAATGGACTTGAAACTTACTTTTATCAGTTTACCCTTTTGTACCTTTTGGACTTTGTACCATGCACATATATTACCTATTCAAAAAATATGTAAACTTTAGTTTAAAATTAAATTTAAGCAAACAAAGACTTACAAGTGGTCTTGGATAAGGGGAATACAGGGAAGGTGGTGATCCAGGGCCTGGGCTGGAAACACATGGGCCCTTTCTCTCAGCCCTGGCTTTCCCTGGCCATACCCTGGCTCCCAGTATTAGGTGCAGGAGAGGAAAGGAAGTAAAGGGTGCCATACTTACGTCCTGACTGACCTGTAAAGACACCGTATGGTAACTGGCAGGCACGCCTTCATCTTCATCATCATCACTATGGCCTCCCCGAGTGGCATGTTGGCTGGAGGTTCGAGGCCGCCGAAGCATTGAGCCCTCCTTGGATTTCTTCTTGAAGCGGTTCCCTTTGCTATCATATTTGTGACCCTTGCCACGTTTCTCCTGAGACTTGCACCCTGAGCAAAGCCAGACCCAGGTCATACTTCTACAGCGATTGGCACCGAGGCCTTGCTTTTTCCCTCTAGCCACACCTCCCCTGTATATTCACATGGCTACCTGCCCAGTGCCCATTCATCAGGTGACCCACCGCCATTCAGA
This sequence comes from Loris lydekkerianus, assembly GCA_963574355.1. Lineage (NCBI taxonomy): Eukaryota > Metazoa > Chordata > Mammalia > Primates > Lorisidae > Loris > Loris lydekkerianus. Next base: position 30,097 of record CAUYPK010157652.1, read on the forward strand.
CTGGCCTCCACAAAGATGCGAAGAGTCTTAACGCAGAGCTCGAAGTTGTCAGGTGTGATGTGGGCAGCATCTCGCACGATGAAGGATAGTGATTCCACACACTTGAGCAAGGACTTGGTGTCGTGTGGCCCCAGGTCCAGTCCCACTGTTAGGCTATACTGATTGATCAGTGGTGAAGGGCTTGGCCGGCTGGGCCCTGGCCCTGGCTTGGAGTTATCAATATCGTCCTTCCCTACCTGTAGAGTACACAGAGGAGATGGGGACCCAGACTTGATCCTGTCTACTCCTAGATGCCCTCTCAGAGCAGCAGGAATCCTTCCCACAGGTCAAAGGGGGAAGACTCACCCATTGCCCATATGTTCACTCACCACTAACCAACCACTGTTGACCACATCAGCATCTGTGGCTGATCGGTGTATCTTGCCAGGCCTGCCATGGTCAGTGTAAACCTCTGAATCTGAAGTATACCCTCGGTCCAGGCTCACATCATTTTGATGGTAGGATGGGAGCTCACTGTCTGACTGGGCCCCTGTGCCAGGCAGGGAGAAGAGTAGAGTCAGGGTAGGGGTAGGACAGTAGGATAAGGGATAACTTAGACTTTCAGAAGAAAGGTGCTAAGGCCTGGCCTCTCCTCTTTCTAGTATGGCTTATTTTCAGCCCTATCACCAGAGGGCTGAAGGATGGCCTAGACAGCTTCTTTTTTGTTTGTTTGTTTGTTTGTTTGTTTGTTTGTGAGACAGAGTCTCACATTGTCGCCCTCAAGTAGAGTGCCATGGTGTCATAGCTCACAGCAATCTCAAACTCTTGGGCTCAAGTGATTCTCTTGCCTCAGCCTCCCAAGTAGCTGGGACTACAGGTACCTGCCATAACATCCAGCTATTTTTAGAGACAAGGTCTCACTGTGGCTCAGACTGGTCTTGAACTCATGAGCTCAGAAAATCCATCTGCCTCGGCCTCCTAGAGTGCTAGGATTACAGGAATGAGCCACCATGCCCAGCTGACAGCTTCTTTCTTGACTGAATAGGGCAGGTCAGCAGGCTAATTTGGGTTCCTGATGGCATCTAGTAGCAGCTGTCAGGGAATAGACATGGTAGATAGGACACAGTTTCTGGGAAACCAGTCCTCAGGACAGTAGGATGCTTGGCTTTATAGCATTCATTGTTGCCTACTTGCCTTCATGCTATTTAACCTATGGGTACTGGCCAGCAGAAACTGGAAACTCTGGAAGCAGATGGAGAAGGCAGGGGCATTTAATCTGCTGAACGTAATAACCTATGTTGTTTTCCTGTCCCAGCTCCAGGGTCTATAACTGTTTATCTGCCAGGCTGAGTCTCCCTGGGAAAGAGCTTACCAGCATCAGGTGCATCGGCCCTGGCTGTGGCCTGCAGAGCAGCTGGAGGCTTCACGCCTGAGCCAATGCACTCTAACAGCGTGAAGAGGGTGGCCCAATCATCGCCTGAGTGGATGTTTGCAGCATTTGTTTTAAGAAGTTCATGGAGCCCATATGCAACCTGGTGGCTGACTCGAGACAGAACGCTGGGCTTCATCAGTAGCAAAATGCGAAGGGAGAGCAGTACCTGGGGTAGGAGAGGAGGAAGAGGAGAATGTTTTGTTCCCACCAGTCTCTTTAGACCAGTGAGGAGAGTTTGGATAAGACCCAACTTAAGATACTGCTGCTGGACTTTCATTTTTTCAAATAGAAATTTTTATTGAGATAATTATAGGTTCACATGCAATTATAAGAAATAATACAAAGAGATCCCTTATATACCTTGCCCAGTTTCCCCCAATGGTAACACTATGCAAAACTATAGTATATCACAACCATGATTATTGATATAATCCACTGATCTTATATAGATTTCCCAAAGTTTGCTTGCATTTATATGTATGTGTATTAAGTTCTACACAATTTTATTACCTGTGTAGTTTGTGTATCTACCACAAGACAACATACCAGTTTCTTTTTTCTTTTCTTTTTTTTGAGACAGAATCTCACTCTGCTATCTAGATTAGAGGGCAATGGTGTCAGCCTAGCTCACAGCAAACTCAAACTCCAGGACTCAAGTGACCCTCCTCCCTCAGCCTCTGTAGCTCAGACTATAGGCATCGGCCATGATGCCCAGCTAATTTTTCTATTTTTAGTAGAGACAGGGTTTCACTCTATGCTCAGGCTGGTCTCAAACTCCTGCACTCAAGCAATCTTCCCACCTTGGCATCCCAGAGTGCTTGGATTACAGGTGTGAGCCACTGTACCCAGCCACCAGTTTCAACACCACATGATTCCCCATGTGGCCCTTTTATCACATACCCATCTCCTCTCTCCTATCCCCATCCCTAACCCCTAGTATATAACCTTCTGAGATTGGCTGTCCCCTCGCCCTGTCACCCCCCACTCAGCATAATTATTTGAAAATTCATCTAAATTATTACATATATCAATAATTCATTGCTTTAAATTACTGAAGTATTCCATGGTATGTATGTATCACAGTTTAACTATTCACTTGTTGAAAGTCATCTAGGTAGATTCCAGTTTTTCCGAATAAAGCTTCTATGAACATGCATGTACTAGTTTCTATGAGAAAGCATTTGGGATAAATGACCAAAAGGGCAATTGCTGGGTTGTATGGTAATTGCACTTTTTTTTTTTTTTTTTTTTTTTTTGAGACAGAATATACTCACCTTTTCACCCTCAGTAGAGTGCCATGGCATGACAGCTCATAGCAACCTCAAACTCCTAGGCTCAAGTGATTCTCTTGCCTCAGCCTCCCAAGTAGTTGGGACTATAGGAGCCCACCACAATGCCTGGCTATTTTTTAGAGATGGGGTCTCACTCTTGCTCAAGCTGGTCAGGAACTCATGAGCTCAAACAATCCACCTGTCTCAGCCTCTTAGAGTGATAGGATGACAGGCATAAGCCACTGTGCCCATCCACTGCACATTTTGTTTTTATAAGAAACTGCCAACAGAGTAGCTGTACTATTTTACATTCCTACCAACAATGCATGAATGATCCAGTTTCTCTGTATCCTTGTCAGCATTTACTACTGTCACTATTTTTTACTTTAGCCATTATGATAAATGTGTAGTGATGTCTCATCATGGTTTTAATTTGCATTTCCCCAATGGCTAATGGTGCTGAAATTCATTTCACGTGCTTATTTGCCATCTGCCTATCTTCTTTGATGAAAGAAGATGTTCCTATGTTTTGCTCATTTTCTAATTGGATTGTTTTTTCACTGTTTTATTTTTAAGAGTTTTTATATTTTAGATACTAGCTTTTTTTCAAATACATGATTTGCAAACATTTACTCCTAGTCTGTATGTAGTTTATTTTTTCATCTTCTTTACATAGGCTATCATGTAGCAAAAATTTTTTAAATTGACAAAGTTCAGTTTATCAATTTTCCCTTTTCTGGATTGTGCTTTTAGTGTTAAGTCTAAGAATCTTTGCCCAGTTCTAGATCCCGAAGATTCTCTCCTTCTAATGGCTTTATAGTTATATAGATATCTATCTATCTATCTATATATCTATATATATATATACATATATATATATATATACACAGAGATAGATATATATATATCTATGATCCATTTGAGTTAATTTTTCTGTAATGTATGAAAAGGTAGGTAGAAGTTCCTTTGTTATTTTCCCCCCAATGGATTTTACTAACTCCGACACTATTTGTTTAAAAAGGTATTCCATTCTCCTCCATTGAACTGAATTGAACATTATTTGTGTTGAGTTTATTTCCGGGTCCTCTATTCTATTCCATTGATCTATGTAGCTGGTCCTCTACCAATACCACATAATTTTGATTACTATAGCTAGATAGTAAGTCTTAATATCAAATAGAATGATTCCTCCCATTTTATTCTTTTTAGCTATTCTAGGGCCTGTGCCTTTCCATCTAAGTTTTAGAATAAGCCTATCTATGTATAAACCTTTCCAGTATTTTTATAGGAGTTGCATTAAACTTATAGATCAATTTATGAAAAATGGACATTTTTATTGTGTTGAGTCTTTTTTTGAGACAGAGCCTCAAGCTGTCACCCTGGGTAGAGTGCCGTGGCATCACAGCTCACAGCAACCTTCAACTCCTGGGCTCAAGCGATTCTCCTGCCTCTACCTCCCAAGTAGCTGGGACTACAGGTGCCTGCCACAACATACGGCTATTTTTTGGTTGCAGCTGTCATTGTTGTTTGGCGGGTCCAGGCTGGATTCAAACCTACCAGCTCTGGTGTATATGGCTGGCACCTTAGCTGCTTGAGCCATAGGCGATTTAATTCATTAATCTGGTATGTCCTTTCATTTATTTAGGTCTTCTTTGATTTCTTTCTTTCTTTATTTTTTTTTTTTTGAGACAAAGAGTCTCATTTTGTCGCCCTTGGTAGAGTGGCGTCACAGCTCACAGCAACCTCAAACTCTAGGGCTTAAGTGATTCTCTTGCCTTAGCCTCAGAAGTAGTTGGGACTACAGGTGCCCACCACAATGCCCAGCTGTTTTTTTCTGTTGTTGTTGTTATTGTTGTTTAGCAGGCCCGGGCCAAGTTCGAATCCGCCAGCCCCAGTGTATGTGGCCAGTGCCCTAACCACTGAGCCATGGGCACAGAGCCTTCTTTGATTTCTTTCATTAGCATTTTGTAGTTTTCAACAAACAAATCCTATATATGTTGTTAAGTGTATATCTAAGTATTTCAGTTTATCAGTTTATTTAGAGAACTTGTACATTTTTCTTTCCTTTTTGAGACTGAGTGTCACTCTGTTGCCCCACACTAGAGTGCTATGATGTCATAGCTCACAGCAACCTCAAACCCCTGGGTTCAAGCAATCCTTTTGCCTCAGCCTCTCAAGTAGCTGGCTGGAACTATAGGCTCCATTACAATGCCTGGCTAGTTTTTTTTTATTTTTAGTAGAGATGGGGTGCTCTTGTTCAGTCTGGTTTCAAACTCCTGAGTTCAAGCGATCCACCTGCCTTAGACTTCCAGAGTGTTAGGATTATAGGTGTGAGCCACAGTTCTCAGCCTGATATTGTGTTTTTAATTTCAGTTTCCATAGTTCTGTTAGCATATAGAAATAGGATTAATTTTTGTGTATTGATCTATATCTTGAGACCTTGCTGAATTTACTCATTAGCTCTGTGCTGGTTGTTTTTGTCATTGTGCTAACAGATCTCAGGAGGGTCATATGCACGAAAGCTAGGAAACCAGATATAGGACTAGTACTGCTATAAGGCAGCAGCAGTCCAGCCCTACAAAGCAGATTCATAGGAGCCTACAGAGGTGCAGAGTACAAGTTTCATGCTTAAGTCTGTTCCAAGCTCACTCCCAATGCTGCCTGCTAGCCCATACCAGCCCTATGGTTGGTCATTGAGCTGATACCATGTATTATGCTGTATCTGTAATTGACACTGTGGCCTTAATCCCTTGTGTACCTGTCTGCTCTCCCAGATGTACTCTGCTTACCTGGCCACTGATCTCTTCTCTCCGGAGGAGTCGAATGGCTAGGCGTAGCAGCCCCACCACTGCTCGCTCCACAAGGAAGCAGAAATCTTGTGCCTGGACACAGAGGTGGTATAGATGGTCTCGAACGGTCTGCCACACACAGCCCACACGGTCCCTGCAGAGAACATAAACAAAGGACACTCTTAGCCAGAAAGGCCTAGGTAATAAGTCTTCTAGGCCTTTCAGAGCTTGAGTATTATACTTAAATAGACAGGAATAATTAGCAAGTTTCTCCCCTACTGTCTACAGTTCCCCAGAACCAAATCAGCAAGATGGCTTTCACCTCTTTGGCACAAGCCCAGTACAGGGTCTGTCTAAAGACTGCCCTCACCTGCCTTCTCCTACCTGTTCTCCAACACAATCCTTAGCAGCATTTCTAGGCAGAAAGCAGCATCTTCCTCATCATATGTCTCTTCATCTGGAGTCACTGAGACCAGAGCCTGAAGTGAAAGTAAGCATGGAAAAGAAGCCAACCACTGGTCCTGCCCTCATAGTAATTGAGGCAAACACCACTGTTCCCGTCACCCCTCCCAAACCCAGCTAGCTCTTCCATCCTTCTTTCTTGTTTTGTTTTGTTTTTTTGAGACAGAGTCTCAAGCTATTGCCCTGAGTAGAGTACTGTGGTGTCACAGTTCACCACAACTTCAAACTCTTAGGCTTAAGTGATTCTCTTGCCTCAGCATCCCAAGTAGCTGGGACTATAGGCACTTGCCACAATGCCCAGCTAATTTTTTTGTTGCAGTTGTCATTGTTGTTTTAGCTGGCCCAGGCCAGATTTGAACCTGCCACCCTTGGTATATGTGGCTGGCGCCCTGCCAACTGAGCTACAAGCACTGCCCTTCCATCCCTCTTTCTTTTCTTCATCCTGTACCTTCATGAGCTCCTGCAGTGACTCCAGCTGGAGGAACTTGCTCTCTGTGATCATTTTTTCTGGGTCACATTGCTAGAGAGGGCACAAGATAAAGGAAGTCTGCAATAAGGGCTGAAGGGAAGAAAATGTCCCCAAGAGCCAGGGAAAAAGGGCAGAGTCAGGCCTGGTCACAAACCCTGGATGATTCTATTCTTCAGTTCAAAGGCAGCATCTGGACAATAGGGAAGAGTTTAGGTTTTCCTACCAGGGTGGGCAGGCAGTTACCTTGATACAATCTAAGGCCACTTTCTTGGCCTCCTGGTTCTCAGTGGATGGGCCCCGCACACTAGACTGCTCAGGACCACTCAGTGTCAGCCAGCTCACGAAGCTCAGAACTGTTGACTCTCCTCTGTAGAAAAAGGGCACATGCCCCGCTGATCCCCAGTTTTGACTCTCCCTCTTCAAGGCCCTCAGCCTCTCCTCTGCTCTTACCGGTTTGATGGAGTCTCCTCTCGCTGTAGAGCGATCTTGCCATTGGGATCCACAAAATCTTCTACCTGGAAAAAGTAGGCAAAAAATGACCTCTTTCTATATGCTCGTTGCATTCTTCCCTTGCTCTAAGCCAAGTTCCCTGAATTTCTTCTTGTAGCTCTCTGCTCATACACTATTGCACCCCCTCTAACTGGTGACTAGGAATGGCTTCTGCCAGCCTTCCTCTACTATCCCCGGTGGTCTTACATTTTAGGTATTCCTAGTGAGCTTTTGGTAGGCATCAGGTCCAGTGCTATTCTCAACCCATTCTATATACAAACTGCACATAATATCAGAGTTCTCGCCTCATAAAGAAGAATTACCTCTACCATAGCCTTGGGCAACAGCTGGGCTCGGAAGAGTTGCAGCATGGCCTCCATGATATTTTTCCAGCCCTCCCGAAGGATGTCACCATGACGATGGGCCAAATGGAATACTGTCTTGGCTGCAATGTGGGCTTTAGGGTTGCTTCCAAATACACTGGGCAGGTTCTCAATAGACTAGAAAAGAGGATGAGAAGAGGTGTAAGATCTGGCTGATACCTGGAAAGGAAAATCTCTTGGGCCTTTATGTTTCTCTCAGGGTCCTTTTGTTGGCTCTGCTTCAATCTCCCATAATACTTAACATGGTTAAGGCCTTCCTCACTCTTGCATCTCCTGTCTGATCCTAATTACATGAGGTAACATTATTTTCATCCCAGGGTGTGCAAGAAAAAAATGGTCTAAGCACTGGTATGGTCAAGAGGGAGTGAGGGAAAGTACTAATGGCACCAGCTCTGCAGATAAGGGGAGACCTGTGGCTAAAAGAGATCTTCCTTTGGGAGTCCAAGTACACAGTTCCTGCCCCTGCTTACCTCACTGCTGAGAGCTGTGAATTTGCACAGAGAGATGATGAGATTGTCAAACACATCGCTGAGGCCATAGTGGGCGGAGATCATGGCGCACTTTCTGTAATGTCATCCCCATCCCAGAAACAGAGTCACTAGAAGGCCACACAGCCCTTCCAAGTCCTGAGGCGGCTTGGATGGGGCTCTTACCCAATCAATCCTCAACTTTTTACTCTTGAGTCTGTTTAAGACTGAGCTTTCCCAAGCTTTAGCCTCCCTCCAAAAACTCAGGGCAAACCCCATTCTAAGGAAAGTAAGAGTCGGAGTTAGAGAACATGAAGGCAACATGTTAGCTCAGAGATGTGGTGAAGACCAAGGCCAAAAGTCAATTACCTGAAGCCTGAGATGGCTTTTTGGATGATTGTCTCCTCAAGGCTTTTGTCAAAGACATAAGAGAGAGCTGCAATAGTGGGTCCCCAGGTCATGGTGAAGAGGTCAAGATCATAACTGCCAGTAGGCACACGCAGGAATATGCCCTCAGGGGTGGCACCTCGATGAAGCAGCACATTCCACACGTAGTTCTCCCGAACCAAGCCTGTCTGCTCCTCCGGCATCACAATTTCCTCATTCCTATCAGGAGGTAAGGGAAGGAATGGGTGCTGTGCTGTGAACCACATTGGCTCTAAATTAGGACTATGAACTTCACTCAGACTAGCGCCTTACGCTGATGAGAGGTCATCGGAACTGCAGCTCAGTGGTCTGCTTCCCACCCACAAGTAGGAGTAGGGAGAAAGGAAGCATCCCATAATCTCAAAGCCCTGTCTCTAAGTGAGGCCTGTATTTCTTCAGTAAGGACATCTCACATTCTTTCTGGGTGAGAAAAGATGAACAATGCTATGTACTCTTTCTAATTTACAGTAAAGAACTAAATGTCCCATCTCTGACCTATGACCCAAGCCTCACTCTCCAGTGCTCATCTTTACCAGGCAGAGAATGTATCCTGTAAGCCAGACAGTAAAACCCAGCTGCTTTAGGTTTAGGAAATAGGGGTCATGATATCCCATCTAAGAAGGGCAGTTTGGACCCAGGCTTAGCGTACTAGAGTCCCATTATTGTTTAGGCTTCTGTAAGGAAGAAATGTGTTGGCAGAGAAGGGCCTGCCCAATTAAGTCCCAACGCTAAGTCCAGGGCATCATGAGTCACTACTGTCTGACATGACTCTAAAAACTGGGAAAGAAAGCAATGTGCTTCTCTTTAACAGAGATGTTACACTATTCTCCATATATACTCACTTTATGGCATGGTACATGTCCTCCAGGATGTCTTGCTCAAAGTCCTTGCCTCCATTCACACCTTTTAGGTTTTTTCGAAACTCCTAGAGATAAGCCAATAAGCTTGTCTCCCTGTGTCAATGCTGAAGACCCTCCCAAGGAATTCCTGGATCTATGGTAAATAGGACTTAGGAAATACTAAGTGAAAGAACCCACCTTTCCACCCAGTTCCTCTTCTGGGTTGGCTAGCCTAATTCCCTTGGGCTGTCCTAATTCTCTTGGACAGAACCCTGTCCACTATACCCACTATTAATCTCATGCTTTCTGCTACCTCCAAAGCTATGCTGGATCTTCTCTGCCTAGGCTAGCATCTAAGCTTACCTCCAGGGTCATGGGTGCATTCTGTTTTCGAACATTATGGTTGTGCTGGTCAGTATTAAGCATGATGACAGCATAGGCCAGGGCAAAGCAGGCATCGCTATTGGCAAATGGGGAGCCATTACAATTCTGAAAAAGCAAAGATCCCACCTGTGTCAATGCCCTTCTCTGGTTATTAAACCCTTACTATCAACCCAGAGGTGAGTGCTGGCGCAGAGGAAGATATCGCCCAGAAAGTGGCCAACCTCTTGCCAGCTCCTTAACAGAGGCTGGTTTCTCCACAGAAAGCTCACTGATGTTGCTCTCAGCCTTCTAAGGAGATAGCAACTGGTTTATTTTTGAGACAGAGTCTCACTGTGTTGCCCTCAGTAGGTGCCATTGTGTCACAGCTCACAGCAACCTCAAGCTCCTGGGCTTAAGTGATTCTCTTGCCTCAGCTTCCCAAGTAGCTGGGACTACAGGTGCCTGCCACAACGTCTGGCTATTTTTTGTTGCAGTTGTCATTGTTGTTTAACTGTCCCGGGCTGGGTTTGAACCCACCACACTTGGTGTATGTGGCTGGTGCCATAACCACTGTGCTACAGGTGCCAAGCCACAACTGGGTTTTTCAGTTGGAGGTCATAGAAGCTGTCAGTCAAACTGACCTGAGATTCTGGGCTCAGCTCCTGCCACTCAAACTCACCCTCCAATGCTCTGTGAATGCCTCCAGCAATCTCTGGATGACTGGTGCTTCCCCAGGCAAACGGAAGGCTTCCAGGTAGAGGCGAAGAGCTTCATCCAGCCGCAGACCCTGAAAACTGAAGGTGCTATAGGGAAAAAAAGAAGGGTGTAGAGGCTGAAGAGTATAAGCTGCATATGTTGGGCTCTCTGTTAGTCACAGTTCTCTTACTAGAACAGAGGTTGAGGTCTGTGGCAAAAGGGTAGTATCTCTTTTTAAAAAATTATTTTTTAAATTTCAGATTAATATAAGGGTACATACACTGAGGTTATATTGTTTGCATCTGTTAGGTAAAGTCCAAGTTGGAGTTGAGCCTTTCACCCAGGTGATGTGCCATATACTCCTACATTGTACCCAATAGATGAGAGCTGACCATACCCCTCCCTCCTTCCTCAACCCTAAGGGTGGTGTTTCTCTTTTTTTTGTTGATACACAGTCTCAATATGTTGCCCTCAGTAGAATGCCATGGCATCACAGCTCACAGCAACCTCAAACTCTTGGGCTTAAGCGATTCTCTTGTCTCAGCCTCCCAAGTAGCTGAGAGTCCAGGCTCCTGCCACAATACCCAGCTATTTTGTTGTTATTGTTATCATTGTTGTTTAGTAGGCCCGGGCCAGGTTTGAACCCACCAGCCCCAGTGCATGTGACCGGCACCCTAACGACTGAGCTATGGGCGCCGAGCTAGGGTGGTATAGCTCTTAACACAACTCCAACACTATCTTGTTGGAGCACTTTTCAAGTTCAACAGATATAAATGACGGGAAGAGGAAGAATGTGTGACCTGGGTCATCGGCAGGAACTAAATGAGACTGCTTTGAGGGAGGGATGCTCTGTCCCCTTAGACTGATCACTATGTACCATATTTCTCATAGCTTCCTCACCTTACAAAGCTCTCCAACAGGTCAATGTTTTTGCGGTCACTCACAAACTCTCCAATCATTTTCTTGTCCAACCGAGGGTTTTCTCGAAGCCACTGGGCTACCTCTGTGTTGTCCATTGGGATGGTGAGGAGGCCTTTCTCTTGCAGAAACTGGATCCCTTTTTTTGGTTTCTGGTTGAACTGCTCTGTGCCTGTGATTAGCAGCTGAAGGAGAAAGACTAGAGGTGTCAGAAGTTGCTCTGCCCCAGGCTTGGCACCTGTAGCACAGTGGTTGCCAGCCACATACATGGAGGCTGGCAGGTTCGAGCCTGGCCCAGACCAGCTAAATAACAATGACACTGCAACAACAAAAAAATAGCCAGGTGTTGTGGCGGAAGCGTATAGTCCCAGCTACTTGGGAGGCTGAGGCAAGAGCATCACTTAAGCCCAAGAGTTTGAGGTTGCTGTGAGCTGTGTGACACCATGGTACTCTACCTAGGGCAACAGCTTGAGACTCTGTTTCAAAAAAAAAAAAAAAAAAAAAAAAAGAAGTTGCTCTGCTCCTAAATAAGACAAATCCAGGTTGGACTCCACAATAGCCCAAGTTGGTCACTCAGTAGGCTCCTAGAATGTGGTTCTTAGTGACTCCAGAATTAAGGATGGATCATAGTGGCCTACCTTCCCCCATCTTCCTAATTAGAACTGGCTTAGGAGTTCCTTTTCATTCCTTTTCTGAGGAATCAACATGCATGAAACAGCCTCATTTCCTCCCATGTGGGAATCAGAGTAGAAGAAAGAGACCAAAGAATTCTTCTCCGCAGTTTTATATCTATCCCTGACACTTGTTAAAGCCATCATCTTGTTTATAGCTTGCTTGGATTCCCTTTTTTTCTTTGGTTGCCTAGCTCTTAAGGCTCTGAGTTCAATGGACAAGGTAGACTAACTAGGAAGGTAACTCTAATTTCTGTGTGCCCAGTCATCACTCTGCAATCAAGGGCACACATGAACCAAAGTCACTTAAGCTGGTAATAAGAGGAAGAAAGTGTTAAATAGAAGGTTTTCTTTAAGAAACCAAGAGCACAAACAGTTATTTGAACTTTACTAAAGCAACAAAATAAATGTCAATTCCTATTTATTGTCAGAATAAAAACTGGAGTTGACCAATAACCTTTAGTGGCCCACATGACACCAGCTCCCCGGGCTCCTGTCACTGCCATCAGTAACACTTGGCTCTTAGCTAGTGTAGCATTTGCCTGGGGCATACAATATGGTATTGTATATTGTATTGCATGCCCACCTACATGGCTTAGGAGTAGGAAAGGGCTTCACAGGAGATTGGGCTATGGCTGAGGTCCCAGTAAGTCTAAAGACTAGCCTAGCAAGTACAGTGAGCCTAGCTGTACAGTGAGCTGCTAAACTCTCCCACATCTTCATCCCCAGGGATAGAAACCCTACCAAACATACCCTGACAGGTGGCTGGAAGCTAAACTCTGGGGAATATATGTATGTACCTTCTTTTTGTTTTTAATTTCAATCAGTTCCCGTGGATCTGGCAGGAGACAGGAAAATCGAGGTGGCTTCCGGGTAAACTTTTTGTCAGCTAGGAATGAGAGGAAGAGAGAGAAAAACCCCTAAGACTTCTTTTACCAGGATAAATGACTTTTAGAAAATTGCTGATATATTCCCGGTGAAAAAGGAGAAGTTTTCTATCCTTATCAATTTTCTACTTCCCTGGAAGTCCTATCTTCTGGAGCTCCAGATGCTTTTTTTCCTTTCTATGGGTTTGAAGTCATGGCGAGCCATCACACTTCACTCAGGTACCGCTGTAGATGTATCTGCTCCCCTCTTTCCATTCTCCACCAGGCCCCCTAGTTGAGGGCGCTCAGGCTGTGGACACCCAGTACTCACCCCCAGAGTCACCAGCTTCCTCTAGATCACTGCATCCTCCTGGCTTCCCATGTTCTGGCAGCAGTCGCCCTCCACCTGGCAGATACAGGCCTGGGATGTCTGGGGCAATGCCTACAGCTTTCCCATCGCTGGCTGCTCTCTCAGCTGGCAAGAAAGAAGAAGATAGGTGAAGACTTACATGGTAGGAAACCAGGGGGAGCTATAGAAAAGGCCAAATCTCAAGGCATATAAGACCTGCATGCTCCCATACACAAGGAACCAGCCACGACCAGGACAAAGCTAATGGTCACTATCCCAGCCCAGCATTAGATTCTATAATTTAATGAATCTTTCCCTGTACTTCTACAACTTCAATCTCAAGGAGGAGACAGAGAAGATTAATTACAGTGGAAGCAGATATTGGAGATGGGAAAAAATTGGGTTTGGAGCTGTTTTGTTTTGTTTTGTTTTTGAGCCAGAGTCTCACTATGTGACCCTAGGTAGAGTGCCATATGTCACAGCTCACAGCAACCTCAAACTCTTGGGCTTAAGTGATTCTCTTGCCTCAACCTCCCAACTAGCTGGCTGGGACTACAGGCATCTGTCACAATGCCTGGCTAATTTTTGGTTGCAGTTGTCATTGTTGTTTGGCAGGCCCAGGCTGGATTTGAACCTGCCAGCTCCAGTGTATGTGGCTGGCACCCTAGCAGCTGAGCTATAGGTGCCAAGTCTGGGCTTGCAGCTTTTAGAGACAGAAGTCCTATATCCTTTAACCTCTGTTCTCTTTTCTTACGATAAAGAAGTATTTCTCTCAAGAAACCGAAGTGGGAAAGAGGGGAAAGGGTCCGTGAATCCTGTTACTCTGCCTGACTAGCCTGTGATCCAAACCACCAAACCCTGGAAACATAGAAGTTGGAGTATCCCAGGGGAAGTGATGTGAGGATGGGAGAAAGGACTCAGTGAGTTGAGAAGGGATAAGCATAGAACTCTGGGGTCTTCAAAGAAAAGAAATGCCTCTCACTATTGCTAGCTTCTCGGGCACCATCTACTGTCTCATAGCTGAGTCTGGCTGTCTCTTTCTTCTCTTGCTGTGTGAGGTTGTTCAGGACTTTGGCCTGGCAGTGGGCCTCAGTGCTGTCAATCACTGTCAATAGGGCATCAAGAGACAGTAGGTGTGTTGTATAGAGCTGACCAGACACAGGAAAGGCATTCTGCAAAATAAACAGATCCATTAGGGTGAAGGTTAGGGGAATACTTTACACTGTAACTGATCATTTTCCAAAAATCCCTGGCTGGGCTAGCTTACATCTGTAAGTAATCCCAGCACTTTGGGAGGCAGAGGTGGGAGGACTGATTAAGGTCAAGAGTTTGAGACTGGCCTGGGCAACATAGTAAGACCCTGTCTCTACAAAAAATGAAAAAATTTAGCCAGGTGTGGTGGTGCACCTGTCATCCTAGCTATACTTGGGAGGCTGAGGTATGGGGATTGCTTGAGCCCAGAGCTTAGGAGATTGAGGGTACAGTGAGCTATGATTGTGTCACTGCACTCCAGTCAAGGCCAACAAAGCAAGACCTGTCTCAAACAACAACATGAACTCCCTAAAACCAAAAATCCTGCAACTTTTTGTAACTTCTACATTGCCTTTATTTTTATTTATTTATTTATTTTTGAGACAGAGTCTCACTCTATCTCCTGGGTACAGTGCAGTGGCATCACAGCACACAGCAACCTGAAACTCTTGGGCTCAAGCGATTCTCTTAGCTCAGCCTCCCAAGTAGCTGGGACTACAGGTGCCTGCCACCTTTTTTTAGTTGCACTTGTCATTGTTGTTTAGCAGGCCTGGGCCAGGCTTGAACCGCCAGCTTCAGTGTATGTGGCCGGTGCCCTACTCACTGAGCTATGGGCAGTGAGCCTACATTGCCTTTAGAAAATATCTTTTTTATTCCTGTTTCCCAGTTCTCAAGTGTTCCCCTCTTTGTATGTAGCATCCTCAGTACCACCAGGGAGATTTCCTTCATAGAACCTTCTTTCTAGAGACCTGTAATAGTACTCAGCACCTTGGACAGCAGCTTGGTGAGCTCCTCAAAGAGGTTGGAACAGTAGTAGTCACAATCATAGTTGATGTAGAGCTCGGTGACAAAGCTGGGGATGTGCCAGAGTTGCACAATGGCCTCCAGTGCCATCTCTTTCATCTCATAAGGCATCTTGGGGTTCTCCACAGTGATGATCTCCATGAGCTTTTTGATGTACATCTGGGAATAACCAAATAATTGCCATTTAGATAGGGAAAGGATTCAAGATAGGAAGAGATAAAACCAGATAGGATGAACATTAAACAAGGAGCAGATGGCCATCCAAGTGGCATGCATTAAGGGACACCTAAAGGTATTCTGTTCTCACAGTACATTCTCCTCTTTGGCCTGAATGTTGGTAGATAAAGCTTGGCTATCTACCTCACACTTGATCTCAAATAAGTTGCCTATTGCTCTTTTTGTAATCTCTATAGAAACATTAGAGTTAATTCTTTCAATTTAGTGACAATTCTGGCTTGAATTGGTTGCCTGTGTTGCAGAGGAACTGCTGGGTAGATGAGCTGCTCCTACACATGGTAAGATTGCCTGCCAGTCCTCATATTTGAATTCTCCTACTTTATAATAGCAGTTTCCTCGATCTCCTTTTAACTTTTCCCTTAAAGAAGCCAGTCCATGAACCAAATTTTGGAGGCTAAAAGCATTCTTTTACAGGAAGCCCTTAAATTCCACCACTGCAGCGTGACAGAGCTGGCCTTATTGAAGATGCCATATATCTCCCCCTTTTCGTTTTTTTTCTTCCAAGCTCAAGAAACTTACCTCCATTTGGAACTTGAGGTGCTCCCGCATGCTTTCAAATAATAGGAAGCATACTCGCAGAGAAGCAGCATAAAGGTTCAGTCGCTCCACACTGAGTAGCTAGAGAGCAGAGTAAGGAAGGCTATGAGGTTTCAGAAGCTGACTACGGCTTAACTTAGAGAGACAGGAAAGGCAAACTGGGTAAAGTTGCTACTGAAGTCCTATGCTCCAAAGAACTCTGTATCTAGCCATTTCTATATTTCTCTCTGGCTATCAGAGTCCCTGGAGAACTACCAGTACCCTCTTACTATGACCACTAGCCAACTGGGAGGCAGATACTTTCCTGGGACTTACATTCTTTGCACAATTGGCCAAATCTCCCTATGCTTCCCGGGCCCTTGAGAGAGACTCTGGGTCTCTAAATAATCTGGTCTTACCTGGAATAAATGGCGGCACATCTCATCCTTGATGAGGCCCAAGAGGGTCTGGCACTGGGCTATAGGGGCTGACTCAAGGGCCACTGTCAGCAAATGCAGCCCCATGTGGATCATAACCTCTGAGTTGTGGCGGTCATGTGGATTGGTGAGGGAGATGAGGAAGCGGAAGAGCTCACGGATACAGGGAAGACCATAGGGGACCAAAGCTGTGCCTAGGGAAGGCCAGGAAGAGAGTGAGACCGCTAAGAAACAACTATCCTAACTGGCTTCGTCTAGCCTGCCTTGCATTATACAAGGCAATTTCAGGTAAGTGATTCTCTTCGGGGAAAAGGATTTTTTTTCCTGGGGAGGTTAAGAGGACTAGTTTCATTTATTGGAAGAAATCAGAATCGATGGATTCTATCTTTCTGTTATAAGTCCTAAGTTACTCTTCCTTCTTACTTCCTATCACCACAAAAGCTGGTAGTCTAAGGCAGGGAAAGACTCCATCCATGCCAACAGTTCTATGGCTTGACTAGAAAATGGCCTAGAACTTGGACCAGCAGATAGCAGTCACCTTGATCCAAGATGATCTAGGCTAGGCACTTAATAGGTAAAGTGGAGGAAATGAACAGGCAGAGCCTGCCAAAGAGTACCCACCTTCTTTCTGGGAGGATTGTGTAAAGCGCACACCCCGGGGATTGACGTAGTCCATGTCAGGGACAGAGGCAGTGTCAGAGTGGTCAGCAGGGGACGTGCACTCCTCTAATACCTCAGGAATAGATTCCACGGATGCTGACTGGGCCTTTTCCACATGGGCCCCTTCCTGATATGACCAGTAGCAGGGAGATATAGGAAGAGAGATGAGGCGATTTGGAACTTATCCACCTAAAGTACCTGTCCTCCAAGGCAGTCTCTGATGGGCTGCAGGTGTAGGGTCAGCTCAGTGATTTATGAATCAATGAAAGATGGCAGGGGTATGAAGGACTCAGAAAACATACCCTGAGATATCAGTGACCTACAGTGTCTAGAACCCTAAAGAAGCAGAGGCTTGTACGTGCTGAGGATTTAGATCATTACCTTCCAGGAAAAGCAATGGCAGGCTCCATCCCTTTTGCCCAGTACTACCTATATGCATAACTTGATAAATCCCATGAGCAACCTCTCACAGTGAGTCATGCTGTGATTTTTCTAGGCAGCACAGCTAATTCTGGGAAACAGGAAAGAAATCCCCTAATCAGTCCTGTTTTGAGCCAAGGTGTGAATAAAGATCAAGCCTATTGCCCCAAAGTGGAAGACTGAACAGGACCTTTAAACATCAAAGCCATACCTGGGGATCAAGCTGCTCGGGAACTCCTAGTTCACTGCTCCCAGGCTCTGTAGCTGTACTGTACCCTAGTGAGCCAGGTTGCTCCAGGTCAGTCAGATCTTCTTTAGAGGTGGTCTGGGAGGAGAATTCTAGGCCGCTGTCTGTAGAGGGGCTGACTACTGCTGAGGCAGCTTCTGAACTTGCAGAGGAGATGGGAGTGGGCACATCAATGAAAGGCATGCCACCTACCAAGCAAAGTAAGTGAAGCTTGAAGAATATTCTGTGGGCAAAACATAGCCTCCATGGTACCAGGAGGGTACTCAGACTGCATGCTCATCTCTGCATATATTGGTCTCTAAAGTCATTAGAATCCCTCTGAAAGGAGAACCACCTTAAGTTACTGTGGAGTTGCTGAACGGTCACAGTCTGATTTGACCTGGAATTTCCTTTTACCCTCTCAGCAGAAAGACCAAAGCCCCTCAGTTGGTTGGTCTTCAATTTTGAAAGCCCTGAGAGAAAAAGAAGCTCTTCTTCTGTCTATTGTAATCAGAAGAAGCAGCCCAGAACACTCACCAGTGAGGTTAGAGGATAAGGTGGTTCCACTGGGAGTGGATAGCTCTGAACCTGTTGTGACTTTGGTCATATGACGTGGAGGCCGAGGAGATCGCTTCTGTTTCTTCCATTTGGATGAATCACTCATGCCTCCTGCTCTCATTTTCAGCTGGAAATATCATACCTCATTAGCACTGGTATTCAGACTAAGACTCTATCCCTAGAAATCTCCCTTTACTTATTCCTTCTGGTCTCTAGGAAACAATCTGTACCCCACATCTGTGCTAAAGAAAGAATCTAGGCAATGAGAAAACATCTGCTTCTCTAACCTGGCTTCCACATTTGTCACTTTATAGGTTGGCATGGCAGCCTCCATATGGAAGGCACCATTCTGCCTCTGGGCTGGTCATCAGTAGGGCTAGCCCTCATACTTATCACTCTGCTTCCCTAGGTCTTAAGTCTTACATTAAGCAGCCAATCTTGAGTTCTATAGATGATTCACGACCCTTTTGCAGAAAGGGTAAGGGCAGAGGCTCCTGTCTATAGCATCAGATCTATAGACCCATGGACTCTTGGGCTTTCTTCCTTAACTACCCTGTAGAGCAGGCATCTACTCCTAGTTCTCATCCAGCTATGTGAGTCCTTCGCATCCAGACTCTTAGTTTTCTTAATGCTGCATGGACTGGACCTACAGCATAAATATACACCTTATTCTCTGGAATTTCTCCATCAAATTGGTCAAAGCCTCATTCCTTGGAATTAAGGAAGGAGTAGCATCCCAGTTTAATTGTGGATTCAAGGATGGAGGGTCATGTCATGCTGCTGCTCTCTCCTGCTCCCAATTTTGTTGTATCAATAGGACCTCATTGTTGGTCTTTCTAGACAGCACAGCTAATTCTGGGAAACAATGCAATTTTATGTTGTCATATGGTAAGGCTGATTCTTTGGAATCCTTAGTCTATTTCAACTCCTCTCTCTTGCTTAATTTCTATTCCTCCTGTAGCTCCCTTTTAATAACAAAGGACAAGCTCTATCACCTGTTGACTACTCTGGGATCTATGTTTTTATGCGTTTCCTCTACCCTAAATTGTTACTTTGTTTAATCCCATTTTGTTTTCTTCACCTTGATGTTTTCTCAGTTGGAGTTTGAACCTAGTCCCTATATTAAACTTATTAAACTATTCCTCAACTGATGACCATTCCTGGATTGGGCAACAGCAACTCTCTTCCAGGAAGAGAGTTATTAGAATAACTCAGGACTCAAAGGAGACCAGAAGCACTTTTCCTCCCTGCCTTTTCTGAAAGACTGACTATATCCAGATAATACTTTGCCTCTGGTACTTTCCTTCTGATATTTGGGGACAGAACTCATTTCTCAAGCTCCTCTAAGTTCTCAGATAAGGTAATCCTTTGTTTGGGAACCACATAATTCTTCCATTACTATCCAGAGCCCCTTCCAATAAAGGAAAGGCCCAATAGCTGACCCCTTCCCCCAGCTCTTAATAACATAGCAACTGCCTCACATTGGATTTAATTTCTTATCATTCCATCTCTGAAATGCCTACAGTCATGTCTAGAATTGAACTTCAAGTGTTCTGAACACTATGGCTATGCAGGAAACAGATGGATGCTCTTTCAAGAAACCCCTGGAATTCAGCTGCATCAAGTTCATGGTAAAAAATGTTCTGGGAGAAGAGTCAGTCAAATATGCAGAAAGGCAAGAAACCCAAGAGATCAACGAGAGACCTCCTGACTTTATTGGCAGTTGTCACTGAACTCCAAAAAGTACTAACAACTGGATCCACTTTTATCAGATAGTCTTTCTCTTCAGGAGGCTCCCCATGTCAGGGACTCTAGGAAGTCCTATTTCCACTGAGAAGCCAGTAAGTCACTGAGATTTCTTCCCACACTAGGATCAGTCTTTCCTGTGTCCTCTATCCTCTGCAAAGCTTGCTCAAACCAGGTCATTTCAATGAGTATTCCTAGCCTCTTAGGTGGAATAGAGGCTAAGAGATTGGTAGTTCTCACAAATGCCTCAGTTCTTCAAAAGTATAGCTGTGCTCCCTGTCCTAAGGTCCTAAGCTGTGGAGTGGCAGCATATGTTCATGGAACCCTGTACCATATTATCTTTACAAGTCTGTATTCTAAAGCATAGCGTAAGCTTTACAAAAAAAAAGAAAAGATCTTAAGTTAATAATCATGGCAACATGCTGGATAGCCACTGAAGAGAGCTCTAACTTGAGACTAAACACACAAATGAAACTTGAGACAATGCATTCAAAGAGAACATAGGCCTATGTACTATCTAGCTAGGTGTACACATGCAGTTATTTAGTTTTTTGTTTTGTTTTTTTTTAGACAAGAGTCTCACTACGTCACCCTTGGTAGAGTGCTGTACCTTCACAGCTCACAGCAACCTCAAACTCTTGGGTTTAAGCGATTCTTTTGCCTCAGCCTCCCAAGTAGCTGGGACTACAGGTGTGCGCCACAACAACCAGCTGTTTTTTTTGTTGTTGCAGTTGTCATTACTGTTAGCAGGCCCAGGCCAGGTTTGAACCTGCCTGCCTCAATGTATGTGGCCAGCGCCCTAACCACTGAGATACGGGTGCCAAGCCACACAATCATACTTCTAATAGGCACACACTTATGACAGTCAGCCTAGATAGTCTATACCTCCTTCTCTGCCTCTCCTTCCTACAGTGAAATATGAGAATTAGGGTAGTCTTCAGCTTGGATCTCTCCCCTAAGCTCTTCTACATCTTGACTTTTAAAGGACAGAGGGGATCTTGACAAAGTATTCCCAATGTCCTGGGCTATCCTGGCACCTTACTATCCTGGTTCTTCTTGGAATGACCCCTCTAATGGTAATTGAGGAAAAAAAAGACCCTAACTAGATTGACTTTCTCTCTAAACTCAATCCAGGTATCCAGATAAAGTTGAGAACTATGCTTAAGTTCTCTATGCCAGCTTTGAGCAGGGGAGAGCGGGGAAGTGGGAAGGATCTAGCTTAAAAGTCTCTTAGTTTCCCTAGAAATGGTAGATCTTGAGCCTCTTCACAAGGTGACAGCAGTACTCAGGTTCCCTAGGTTTACTATGTCATGTTCAAGGCTTCCTTTGCCTGTCTCCAGGCAGTCAGATGCCCCAGGAGAATTTGCAACACTGCAAAGCTACAATCACGCAGAACTCTTTCAAAGCCATGCTGTTACTAGGGAGGGGTAAGTTGTGCTCTACACAATGGAAAGGGAACCTGGGTGTTACATATAAAAAATAAGCATTTAAAGAAATAAATAAAAAAGGGGAAAGGAGAGGGAGAGAGACCTTGAGGTTCTTAAAGAGTAGTACCCTCTCTAACTGGTTCAGGGCTTTGGTCTGCTCCCCACTACTTAGCTCCAGTTTGTTGAGGAGACATGGAGAAATCTGTGAAAGACAGGCAAATGCACGATTTAAACAGAGTGAAATAAACTCAGACACACGCCAACAGGGCACAGGGTAGGAATAGGGATAGATGGCAGGGGAGAGGGCGGGCATGCACCAAACAGCCAAGGGTCATGTCCATGAGCAGAATCCCTTAGGGTTACAAGCAGAATCCTCATTAGAGGCCCATAAAGTCCAGGGCTTCAGTTTAAGATAGAAAGAGGCCACTCTTCTGACCACCATTATTTTCCTAGCAGTTTAGGAACCCTTTGGTCTGGAGTCAGGCTTGATCTATCTCTTCAGAGACTACCACAGTGTGAGCCCAGTCTAATCCAGCACGGGGGTAGGATTTAGGGCATAGTCTCTCCCAGCTTCCTACTTGGTGACAAGGCTGAGCCCTGAAGGGACTGTAGGCCTTTCATCTTTGTCAACATGTTTTCAGCAGGGAAAGATGGGCCTCACTCAGTTTCCAAGAAAAACTGGCTCACCAGCTTATGTGGTGGTTCAAAGAAAGACAAGCCATAAAGGAAAGTTGGGGAAGGACAGGTATCTGGGAGAGAATAAATCTCACTAAGGGAATGAGAGCTATTTCTAGATTCTAGGCAGACCTGTCTATGCAAAAGCATGTCTTTGCTAAGCAAGGGTATCATCTCACAGTACTGAAATTAGGAGATTAATTTCTGGAGGAGGGACAGAAGATCAACTCTTAGATCATACCTTCTTCATGTTGGTCCCCACATAGTTCTTGGGTTCTTCTTTAAAATGAGGTAACCTATAAAATAGAGAATCCATGGACTATCATTAAGGATGACAAACGCCACCCTCATGACAGCCACCGATCAAAGGTGCTCTGAACCAGAGCATGCCCTGTATCTCAGGAAAAGGCAGGAAGAGAAGCAGACTAATTTCACCCTTTTCAGAGCTTCATCAAAGAGACACAGGAATAAAGGGATATATGACATGGACAAAAGAAGGTAGTCAGGAGGGCAAAATGACTAAGTACTCTTGGAGTGTGGAGGCCCTTTCCATACTTAAACTGATTCCTTCCTGCCTGTGTTCACTTCGCAGGTACTGCTGGAAGCCAAGAGGTGGGGAGAGGGCATCTATCAAAACCCTAGGAGACTGGGAATAGAGCAAGAAGTAAAAGGCAGGCTGAAGTTTTGAAGTCTGACATTTGAGCCTGAAGAGTAAGAAACTCTTTGCAGTAGGGTCCAAAGGCAGTCTTGTCTATAGATATTAAACATTATTATCTATAGATCTGAGAGCAAAAAGAATCCCAGGGGGAGATTTTAAGGCTACTGCCTCCACTCTTCTCAAAGTGAATCTATTGAAAATAAGTGTAGGAAATAGGCAGTTAGGCCTAGTATGAAAAAGGCCTCTTAGGCCCTAGGCTGAAGGCTTTACCTAGGGTAACCAATCATCTTGGTTTGCCTGGGACTGACGTGAGGTTTGCTGAGATACAGGACCTTCAGCGCTGAAATGAGGACAGTCCCAGGCAAAATCAATCATTGGTCACCCTAGCTTTGGCCCTCTCCTCAGAAAACAGGCTGAGCTCTGGGAGCCCAGCAACCTGTTCCAGGGTCCCTTGAGTTTGGCTTCCTTTCTGAGTTCCCTTTCCCAGCTGCTAGCTGTATAGAAATAGACATAAGTAAGTTTGAGAAGCAGAATGAGGTCTGTCAGCTTAGATTAAATAACCCTCCACCTCTTTCTGAGACCAAGTTATCTCCCTCCTTGCTCAGTAACCCTAGACCCAGAGAACTACCCCCATGCATAATCCCAGTGACCTCTGATGTGGCTGTGGGTTTGGCCAGGTCCCTGATGTGGCTGTGTGGAAGCGGGCAGACTCAAGAGGCCTGGGCAGCCGGGCTGAAGCAAACAGCAGCAGGTTTACCTTGTGAAGAGCAGCTGCACCATGTCTACGAGAGTGTGCTCTGCGGATTTTCTCAATAACTCTGCACAGGCAAAAACAAATAACACAGGTGTCATTACTTGCTGCGCTATTATCAGGAGGCTTCTCAGGGCAGACTCCCCTCCAAACCTTGTTGACTAAGGATTATGCCAAACTTATTAAAACCAGCTCCAGCTCTGCCAGGCAGCCATAACTTTACTGGAACACTAGGTGGCACTAGCAAGTCAGGGAAAAAGGGGAAGTGCTAGATCTTGGGAATTGCACGCTGGTGTCAATCCCAGAAATCCTCGAGGGAGGGAGACATGATCTTGGGCTGAGTCAGTCTGGGATACATCCCAACTACTGCTCTGGCATAACGGGCTGAGGTCTTTACTCTAGTTTTGCCAACAGTCAAGTACAGAGATTTCTTCTAGATCTTTATGACTCCTTGAGATCGATGAGAAGTCCTGAATTTTCCATCTCTCTGGGGTTCAGAGACAGCATCCTGTGTTTCACACTCAGTGGCCCCAAGAATGGTGAAGGAGACAATATTTAAGAACCTACCACTGAGCCTCATTTCAAAGCAGATCCGGAAGCAAGACTGCATAATTTCACACACAGATTCATTGGTTAGGTGGGCACCCACTGGGGTTAGCAATAGAGTCCGTAAGACCTACCAGGAAGAAAGGGTAGTTACTGTGATAAACTAAGTAGGCTGGGTGAAGAGAGGCTTACTTGATGGTTGAAAAGCTGCCTAGTGTTCCTCTCGTCTCCCAGAGAAGTACTCAGGAGTGAGAAAGAGGTCAACATTCTTGCTAACCTCACTTCAGTTTGGTAAAAAGGTCTCCCAGGAGCTTGTCTTGGGAAATGCTTCTTCACTTTGTATGACCCTAACATAGTTCAAAATTCATTCCAGCCCTAGTCTATGAGCCCAACAGATGGATGGCACAGATACAGTCTGCCAGGGGTACAAGTATATTAAGGGCTTCCAGTATTTAGTATCAATTTGTTCAGAGTTTTTAATTATTTTCCTTAGAAAAAGCATTTACTTTGGGTACCTGAGCTACTTGTTTGGAAACAAAGTAGGCTCCTAAGCACCAGTGGAGTCAAAACACAGCCACATGCTGCTAGGAGACTTGGGTAAGTAGACCCAGAGGTACCAGCCCTTGGCCACCAGCCTAATTGCCCCGCCCCCCCCCCCCCCCCCGCCCCTCGCTTACCTGAAGGATTTTCATCAGAACAACCTCATCGCTAGCAGGATCCGTGCCTACGAAACGGGCATGGGTAACAGCATCTGCTACGTTCTCCATTCCCTCTGCTGTGCCTTCATGAGTGGGATCTGCTCCAGAGAAAAATGAAAAATAAAATGAGAGAGAAATGCTAAGACAGCCTGTCTAGGGGCCACTTTGAGAGACTTTGGTTTTTCCTCTTCAGTTCCCTAACCTGTAGATACTTGATTTGAGAATTTGTCCCCATACTGGCTTTTTTATGATCTCCTCCTTCAGTGGGTAAAACAGTGATTCTCAAACTTAAGTATGTACCAAAATCACCTGGAGCACTTGTTAAACTATACATTGCTGGGCTCACACCAAGAGTTTTTGATTTTGTAGGTCTAGAGTGGGGCCTGAGAAGTTGTATTTGTTTTTTTCTTTCTTTTTTTTGAGACAGAGTCTCACTTTGTTGCCCTGACTAGGATGCCTTGGCATCATAGCTCACAGCAACCTCGAACTGTTGGGCTCTTGCCTCAGCCTCCTGAGTAGCTGGGACTACAGCGCCTGCCACAATGGCTGGCTATTTTTTAGAGGTAAGTCTTGCTCTGGCTCAGGCTGGTCTTGAACCTGTGAGCTCAGGCAATCCACCCACCTTGGCCTCCTGGAGTGCTAGGATTACAGGCGTGAGCCACTGCACCAGGCCAGAATTTGTATTTCTAACAAGATCCCAGGTGAAGTTAACCATCCTGGTCATGGGATCATACTTAGGGAATCACTGGTGTAAATCTACTGATTTCACAGAGGAAGAACCTGGAAGCGTAAGTTTTTGGCCCAGATCAAGAGCCATATAGGACCAGAATTTTGAATGTCAAGGTTGTAGCCTTTTTCCTTTCATCTTTCAACACAGTTTCTCTCTCTGCTTGCTTTTAGAGATTTGTGATCAGGAGCAACTGAGATAGAGGAGCAGGAGGAAGAAACAGACAGTCACTGCCACCAATAATTTTTTTTTTTTGAACAGAGTCTCACTTTGTTGCCCTTAGTAGAGTGCTGTAGTGTCAAAGCTCACAGCAACTTCAAATTCTTGGACTCAAGTGATTCTCTTGTGTCAGCCTCCCAAGTAGCTGGGATTATAGCGATTAGCCATAACGCCCAGCTATTTTTTAGAGATGGGGTCTCACTCTTGCTCAGGCTGGTCTCAAACCTGTTAACTCTGGCAATCCACCCACCTTGGCCTTTGCTGCAAATCCACCCACCTTGGCCTTTGCTGCAAATAATTATATCTGGGTGCCACGTTATAGCAGATCAGAGACCTCTTTATTTTCATTCTTACTTAAAACAAAATGACAGATTGGCGAGGCGGCTCACACCTGTAATCCCAGCTCTCTGTGAAGTTGAGGTGCCTTGCTTGAGCTCAGGAGTTCAAGACCAGCCTGTGTGAGAGCAAGACCCCAGTCTCTATCAAAAATTAAAAAAATTGGCTCGACACTTGTGGCTCAAGCGGCTAAAGTGCCAGCCATATACTCCTGAGCTGGTGGGTTCGAATTCAGCTCAGGCCAGCCAAACAACAATGACGGCTGCAACCAAAAAATAGCTGGGCGTTGTGGAATGTGCCTGTAGTCCCAGCTACTTGGAAGGCAGAGGCAGGAGAATCGCTTGAATACAGGAGTTTGAGGTTGCTGTGAGCTGCGATGCCACAGCACTCTACCCAGGGCAATAGCTTGAGGCTCAAAAAAAAAAAAAAAAAAATTAAAAAAATTGGTTGGACATTGTGGCAGGTGCCTGTAGTCCAGGTGCCTGTACTCTGGAGGCTAAGGCAAGAAAACTGCTTGAGCCCAAGATTTTGAGTTTTTTTTTGAGAGTCTCACTATGCCACCTTGGTAGAGTGCAGTGGTGTCACAGCTCACAGCAACCTCAAACTCTTGGGCTTAAGCAATTCTCTTGCCTCAGCCTCCCAAGTAGCTGGGACTACAAGTGCCCACCACAACGCCTGGCTATTTTTGTTGTTGTTGCAGTTGTCATTGTTGTTTTAGCTGGCCTACTGAGGTATGGGCTCCACCCCAAGAGTTTGAGGTTGCTGTGATCTATGATACCATGGCACTCTACCCAGGGCAACAGAGTGAGATGCCTTCTCAAAAAACAAAATTACAAAAAAACCCAATAGGACAAAGAGCAACAATCCTGTTTGCAGCTTAACTAAATAGTCATTAGCAGAGAAAAGGAGACAAACTAAACAGGGGTGAAGGCTAGCTAGTTGGAGCTAGGGGGAGAGGAGGAGGATTTTAGCTGTGATTAAGAGGGGTGAAGCTACAGGTCAGACAACTAGCACCATGCTGGAAATAAACACAAATGCTATGCGGTGGTGAGGATGGGGGGTGGTAAAGGGGCTCAGTTCCCATTCATGTGTTAAAAAAGTAGCCCCAAAAAGTTGTCACCATTAAGGCCTTATTGGGGTCCTGAGAACTGCCTGGCTTTTGTCCCACGTCTGCTCTGAAGTACTCTTTCTACTGCTGTTTAGTCCCGAAAGAGGAGCATAGAGGCAAAGGGCAGGCTTATGACAAACCTTTCCTAGTGATACAGACATCTGCTCCAGAGAATGTAGGAGCATTTCCTAGTTTTGAGTGGTAGGAGTTACAGGATACTTGCCATTTTGTTCTTTTTGGTATCTGAATTATGGATTTCTTGAGCCTTAAGCTTAACGGATGGCTAAGAAACATTTCTCTTACAGTGGTTAAGCAAGATTTTCATTAATTGTGAATGTTTTCATCTTTCTTTTCTGTCTTCATTAATCTCTTGACACTTCATCAAAGACTTTCTCTCTCCTACTTACAATATCCCTCTACTCAGCACTAGGAGTGGTTACTTTAGAGGACATGAAGAAGTAAGTTCTCAACATTCCTAATACTGCAACCCTTTAATAAAGTTCCTATGGGTCGCAACCCACAGGTTGAGAACCACTGATATAGAGTATAATGACCCAACTCCCCCTCTTACCCAACTCTCCCTATTTCTCCAAGTTTGCACAGAAAATCCCATACTCTCAAGGCCCTTACTCAAATCCTCTCTCACAGCCCTGCCTGACAATCCTTATTTAGGCTACCAGGCCCACATAGGAAACCGTGGTCCTTCTTATTGTTGGGTGACATTTCAGAACTCAGTGAATGGCTGCCTTGCTCCCAGCTCACAGGGCTCCTGGGGGTCTATTCCTCTCCCTCTTTCAGTAATCTTTCTTGCTAACATAGTTTAAACTCTACTGATCCCTTTATGGTTCTTATTCCTTGAGCTGGAGTGAAGTAGCAAAATTAGTTTTCTAAAAAGGCAGGTAAGAATGATAGGTCTTTAGAACTATAGGCAGGGCTTGTCAGCAAGTCAAGACAACAGTAGCACAAATCCTGGTCTGGCAGTTGTCTGGGCCCAAACAAAAGGCCAGTTTTTGAAGAAGGACCTAAAACAATCCTCAGTTCCCATTGGGAACTGACCCTGAAGTTTGGGTCATAGGATTGAGAAGTTGGGGGTGTTTTCTTCTAGAAGAGCAGCCTAAACAAGGGATTGTTTGGCTTGAGCTGATGTAGTAGACTTTCTCTCCTTCTTCAAAATATCCTCCTTTTCTGGCAACTCTGGAGCCAACTTCAGGGAAATCCTGCCAATCTCATCTCATTTGCTTTCATGCACTCCTTCCTGCTCCTTTTCTCATGCCCACTACAATTACCACCTCCAGCATTCTCTTTTCCCACCACAGGAAACTCCAATGACCAGCTGGCCTGAGGTCTCCAATGACCAGCCTATCTGCCAAGTTTAGGAAGAGGAGAGAATAACACCAATAAAAGAGCAGAGGGAAGAGGCACAGGCAGCAGTTACTGGAGGCTGTAAAGAGACAGACCTACAGGTGGAGCTCAGGGGCAAGGCTGGAAGTGGCTAGGCCTGACTTTGTTTAGGAAAAGTATGAAGCTAGGACTAGGTGTCTGAAGAGGCTAATGGACCTATTCAGAAGCTAGCTGGCACTCAGGATTCCTGCTCAGGATCTTCAGTGCTTCAGCTAAATTCAATCCTTCTTGTAAAGATAAAGGGTCTTCTTCCCCTGATATGAAAGCTGTTTTCTTTTCTGGCTAGCTACAGGCTAAGCTTCATCTTTTCTTGTCTCCCTACTTAGAAAGAAAGACAGCTGCCTGTTTTCTATGTTCTTCATCCTTGCACATGGGCTGGCAATCAGGGGAAAAGGAATTCAGAATCCTGAGTGACAAGATCAACTAGAAAAGAATCTTAAAAAAGACACCACAAATTCATAGATAAACTATAGACTGGTTGAAATATTTGGCCTAGCCTGGGAGCAAATATGTGTAATACTATGATAGACAATGGGGTAATATTACTACTACTACAAGTTGATATGAAAAACAAAAACAACTCAAAAAATAAGCAAAAGAGGAAATTCAAATGCTCAACCTCCAGGAAATAAAAAGAACAAAACACCAGTTTTTTCCCACCAATTGTACAAATAAAGAAAACTGATAATGTTCAGAACTGATGACAGGGTGGGGAAATGGAAATTCTCAAACATTGCTGGTGAAGTGTAAATGCTATAATTTTTTGGGAAAGCAACCTAGTAGTAGCTATATAAAAATGTAATATGCATGTGGCCTTTAATCCAGAAATTCCAAGTTCAGGAATATTCCATACAAAAGTAAAATTAGTAAATAAGGACATATGAACAAAGATGTTTATTTTAACATTATTTATAATGACTGCAAATATGAAATTATATACATATTAAATATTATTAAGAGAATGATTATTTATACTATACTGTTACTAAAAAGAAAAAAAAAATCATACAAGGTACTGAGGGGAAAGGGAAATGGAGAGTTATAGCTTAATGGTTAGTTTCTGTTTGGGGTAATGAAATAGATGATGGTAATGGTTGTAAAACACTGTGAATGTAATGCCATTGAATTGTACATTTAAATGATTAAAATGGAAAATTTTATACTATCTACGTGTATATAGACACACACACAGGGTGGATATAAAGTTCGTGTGCAATTTAAATAGTAAACTAATTTAAATTGAACATTAAACTTTATGTCCACCCTGTATGTGGGTATGGGTACACATATATTTTTCCTTCTCATTTTATTTTTTTTAAGCACTATATAACACACTGCATGCTCTATAAGATACTCTATAACCTTCTAGTAGAGGTAGATGACCTATATTGAGTTATTTTTTCATTCTTCAGGAATGTGCTTCTTTAATCAATGTTCTACAAACCCTTTGACATAGTAGTGATTAACTCCAGAGATGCACCTATCTCTTTCCATCAATTGCCAATGATATATATAACGGGCAACTCTTTTTTCCTTGCCACCATTACTGAACTTATGGATGTACACAGTGGCGCTCTAGGGATGAGCAAGCCAAGCCCACGGCAGCAAGTCCAGGGAAAATCTCGAACCACATCTTGACACCATTACCTCAGCCAATATTCCACTTGTAGGCCATTTAAATGGTAACCGGGCTTTGACTCTTTTCCTGGTAAACCTCACCTATCTATCTATATTTTTGTTTGTTTGTTTTTTGTAGAGACAGAGTCTCACTTTATGGCCCTCGGTAGAGTGCCCTGGCATCACACAACTCACAGCAACCTCCAACTCCTGGGCTTAGGCGAGTCTCTTGCCTCAGCCTCCGGAGTAGCTGGGACTACAGGCGCCCGCCACAACACCCGGCTATTTTTTGGTTGCAGTTCGGCCGGGCCGGGTTTGAGCCTGCCACCCTTGGTATATGGGGCCAGCGCCTTACTGGCTGAGCCACAGGCACCGCCCATATTTTTTTGTTTTTGAGACAGGGTCTCACTCTGCTCCCCAGGCTAGAGGGCAGTGGCAAGATCATAGCTCACCGAAGTCTCCAACTTCCTGCTGAAGTGATCCTTCGCCTCCCAAGTAGCTATGACTATATGCATACATACAGAAAAAGGTATAGAAAGATTTAAACCAGGCTGTTAATACTGTTTACCTAAGGAAGGAAAGAAGCATTGGAAAGATACAAGAGAGACAATGAACTTTTCTGTTTTTTGTTTGTTTGTATGTTTTTAACAAGGTTTCCCCTCTGTTGCTTGGGCTAGAGTGTAGTGGCATTATCATAGCTCAGTGCAACCTCAAATGCCTGGATTCAAGTGATCCTCTGCCTCAGCCTCCTGAGTAGATGGAACTATAAACACCCACTACCACCCCCAGCTAATTTTTCTATTTTTAGTAGGAGGTCTCACTCTTGCTTAGGCTGGTGAACTCTAGGCCTCAAGAGATCCTCCCACCTCAGCCTCCCAAAGTATGAGCCATCGCACCTAGTCTTATTGTTTATCTCTCTCTCTTTTTTTTTTTTTTTGTTGAGACAGGGTCCCACCCTATGCCCCTGAGCAGAGTGCAGTGGGGGTGGTAGCTCACCACAACCTCAGACTGGGCTGCAGGCACCCCGCTGCCTCAGCCTCTGGAAGCCGCCGCGCAGGCTGGGTTTTTCCATTTTTTTCATGAGTCGGGGTCTCACTATCGCTCAGGCGAGTCTCGAACTCCTGAGCTCAAGCAATTCTCCCTCCTCAGCCTCCCACAGTGCTTGGATTACAGGCGTGAGCCACTGCGCCTGGCTATTTATCTCTTATAAGACACTTGATCTTAGCCAAAAAGCCAAGAACCAATATCTTTTTACAATAAATAATGTATTATATTTGAAAAAATAACTTCAAAACAAAATCCCAAAGACCTTATACTCTTAACTCCCTCCAAAGCATAGTTAGAGAAATTAGAGTCCCAGGGAAACCTCCTCTCCTGTCTTCCCATCCTGTATAACTCAGTCAACTAGCATGATGAATAACCAGTAATAATTCTACTTCTCAGCTTGGTGCCTGTAGCTCAGTGGTTAGGGTGCCAGCAACATACACAGGGGCTGGTGGGTTCAAACCCAACCTGGGCCTGCTAAAAAAAAATACCAACAATGACAACTACAACAAAAAAATAGCCGGGCATTGTGGTGGGCGCCTGTAATCCTAGCTACTTGGGAGGCTGAGGCAAAGAGAACCACTTCAGCCCAAGAATTTGAGGTTGCTGTGAGCTGTGATGATACAGGATTCACTCTACTGAGGGAAACATAGTGAGACACTGTCTCAAAAAAAAAAAATCCTACTTCCCTTCAGCAAGAAAAGAGATGGCTAGGAAAATTTCCCCAGTATTACCAGGGCAGTACATAAGGCCTGAACATCCCAAGAGTGTCAGGAAATGAAGTGCTGTGGTTATCCAACAAAGCCTGAATGCTTACCTATCAGGGCATAGGAGAGGAACTTGTTGACAGAGGTAAGTGCCAGTCCAGTGATAGGACCAGTAGTATCTTCAGAGCGAATGACTTCCAGAAATGGCCTAAGGAACACATTGGGCTCAATTTCTGAGAGTTCTGCAAGAAAAGAAACAGAAATGAAGAGATACCATAATGAAAAGCTAAACCCTGCTAAGAGACCATTCTTGTTTGTGTGACAAAGCTGTAAGTCTTCGTTGCTGGGTCAATCTTCTTTCCCAGACATTGTACCATTTTATCTGTAACATTTTTAGTATGTACTCTAAAAGATTAAGATTTTTTTTTAAAAAGGGTACAATATCATTATTATGCTTAAAAAGTTAACAATAAAGTGGTTAAAATGGTAAATTTTGGACTGGTCTGAGTGCCTGTGCTGTTTACAACTAACTGATCACAATTAGTTACAGATTACTTTCTCCCTTCTCCATTCCCACTGCTTCACTTGACTAACCTAAGGAAAAAATAAAATAAAAAATGGTAAATTCTGTTATGTAATTTTATCATATTTTTAAAATTAGCAATAATTATTTAATATCATCATATATTATGAATTAAACTTCCATGCCCATTTCACCACCCTCCCCAGTGATATACACAGATAAACTATCTTGGTTATAGCCAACATATTCCTTAGATCCCTGGATGGGCTCCTGTCTTTATATCCTTTGCTGTTTTGATCAAGGTCACTTCTCTTAGAGAAAGAAGTGCAGCAGGTCTCAGGAGAGTTAGAGGAAACCTTGAGGTTTATAGTTCCTTAATGAAAAATAACCCTAAAAAGACCAAAAGGATTGGCAGTCTTCTAGTCAGGGATACACTCTAATCTTGGAAGGTACTAACCGCTCTCTAGCCTCTTTTCTACCTAGAGTAAGCAGAGAGTTAACTACCCTGAGATGAAGGGGCAATTCATAATCTTCGTTTTACAGATGAGAAAAACACAGCTCAGATAATATACATGACTGGCACCAAAGTCACACAACTGATAAGCTGGGATTTGAAACCAGTCTATAGGGTTCTAATACTTGTAAAACTCCTACATCTATTCTACCTAATTACCAAGACATAATCCTGAATATAGATTTCATTCCAGGTCAAAGAAACCACACCACACTGGTCTTGCTCTCTTTTTTACTGTACTGCCCTGGGTTTAATTTGTTTTTCTAGATTCTGCTATGCTTTCTTTCATCTTTCTGAGTCCCGTTTCCTAAAAGGCTTCCTAAATAGACCAGCAACATTTTTGGAGGTGATCTAGGCTGCCCCTCCTTTAGAAACAAAAGGAAGCAGGATTTCCTAAGCACCTTCATTTTCATGCAAATGTAGGTAGCTGCCTACTCAATTCCAACTATCCCTCTCTCTAGGTAAACATTCCCTGGGACCGGCTGCTCCATAGATTAATGCTTTAATTAATTGGCAGTTTGGGTAGCATTTTCTAAGCTTGTCTGTACAGTGATCAAATCAGCTATAAAAAACCTGCTTCTCATTCCTTACTGCCTCCACCTAGAGATTACAATTTACAGAGAAAAACCTAGAGAAAATTCTGTGTGTTTGTGTGCGTAGTGGTAGAGGGCTGAGATGAAAGGAATATAACACATTTGGAAAAACTGAAATATATAATGTACTTTTTTTTTTTTTTTTTGGAGACCGTCTCACTTTGTTGCCCTCGGTAGAATGCTGTAGCATCACAGCTCACAGCAACCTCCAGCTCTTGAGCTTGGGTGCTTCTCTTGCCTTAGCCTCCCAAGTAGCTGGGGTAATAGGTGCCTGGCACAACACCTGGGTATTTTTTTGTTGTTGTTTCAGTTTGGCTGGTGCCGGGTTTGAACCTGCCACCCTTGGTATATGAGGCCAGTGTCCTACTCACTGGGCGCTGCCCAATGTATTATTATTATTTTTTTTTTTTAGACAGAGTCTCTCTATGTTGTCCTGGGTAGAGTGCTGTAGCATCACAGCTCACAGCAATCTCAAACTCTAGGTCTTAAGCTATTTTCTTGCCCTAGCCTCTCAAGTAGCTGGGACTATAGGCACCTGCCACAACTCCTGGCTATTTTTTGGTTGTAGTTGTCATTGTTGTTTGGCAGGCCTGGGCTAGATTCGAACCTGCCAGCTCTGGTATATGTGGCTGGTACCCTAGCCGCTGAGCTACAGGCACCGAGCCCTCTTTTGATTTTTTAATTATAATTTTTTAGAGATGGGGTCATGTGCGGTCACCTAATGGAGTACAGTGCCCAATCACGGCTCACTGTAATCTTGAATTCCTGGGCGCAAGTGATCCTCCTGCCTCAGTATTTGGGACTATATACCTACACTACTACAATACCTCCAAAGTATTTGGGACTATATACCTACACTACCACATCCAGCTAATTTTTTTTCTTTTTTTAAAAAGATGGGGCCGTCTACAGTTGCCCAGGCTGGTCTCAAACTCCTGGACTCAAGCTATTCTCTGTTTTTGGCCTTCCAAAGTGCCAGAATTAAAAGCATGAGCCACCACACCTGGTCCTTTTCGGTCTACTTTGAAAATGAATTACTTTTACTGTTGAATTTAGAGACATTTTTATTCTGGATTCAAGTTTTTACTTGTGATACAATGATTTACAAATATTTTCTCCCAGCCTTAAGCTTGTCTTTTCATTCTTTTAATAATATCTTTCATAGAGAAAACATTTTTACTTTTGATGAGGTCAAATTTATTTTATTTATTTAATTAAAAATTTTTTTTTAGACAGAGTCTAGCTTTGTCACCCAGGATAGAGTGCTATGGTATCAGCCTAGCTCATAGCAACCTCAGATTCTTGCGCTCGGAGATCCTCCTGCCTCAGACTCCCAAGTAGGTGGAAAGGGGGGTATAGGTTTGTGCTACCACCAAACCTGGCTAATTTTTTCTATTTTTAGTAGAGATGAAGTCTGGCTCTTGCTTAAAGCCCAGGCTGGTGTCAAATTCCTGACCTCAAGAGATCCTCTTGCCTCAGACTCCCAAAGTATTAGGATTATAGGTGTGAGGCAACATTCCTCGCTGAAGTCCAATTTATTTATTAATATTTATTTTATGAATTGTGTGTTGGTATAATCACTAAATTGACTCTGCCTAATCTCAGGTCACAGAACTTTTTCATAGAACTTTTTCTTTATGTTTATAGATTTATGTTTCTCATCTATGATCTAATTTGAATTAATTTTTATATAGGGATTGAGGCTCCTTTTTATTTTTTGACATAAGCATGTCCTATAGCTCCAACATGTATCAGTGAGTTGTCTTCACAACTTTGTAAAAATTTTATGTAAAAACTGACATATTTGTGTGAGTCTCTTCTGGGTTCTTTATTCTGTTCCATTGATGTCTAACTCTCTGGTAATACCACACTGTATTGAATATTATAGTTATAGACTAAGTCTTAAAATCAGAAAAGCAGTAGTGTGATTTCTCCAACTTTTTCTTTTCCACTGTCATGTAAGTTCCTTTGCTTTCCATTTCAATTTAAGATAAACGTGTCTATAGTTACCAATAATCTTAGAAGTTTTAAAGGAATTGCATTGAGTCTATAGATCAATAGAGAGACATGGCATCTTTGCTATGTTGTGCCTACCAATCTATGAACATAGTATATCTGTCCATTTATATAGATCTTCTTGGTTTCTTGTATTATTATATTATAGTTTTTAGCATACAGGTTCTGTGTATGTTTGGTTAGATTTGTACCTTTGGAGCACTATAAAAAGTATTGGGTTTTAATTTTAGTTTCCATATGTTCATTGTTAGTATACAGAATGAGACTGATTTTTGTATGTTGACCCAGCATTCTATGACCTTACTCAACTCACTTAGAGTATGTGTATTTTCATGTTATCTGCAAATAGGGACAGTTTTATTTCTTCCTTTCCAATTTATATGCCATTTATTTCCTTTTCTTATCTTGTTTGGCAGGCCTGGGCTGGATTCGAACTATAAAAGGAGACTATTACTATAAAAGGAGACATCTTACTTTGTGCCCAGATTTATAGTGAATACATTCAGTATTTCATTGGAAAGTACGATCTTAGCCATAAGTTTTTTTATAGATATTCATTATCATGAATGGATATTATATTTTGTCAAATGCCTTTTTTCATCAATTGATGTGCCCATGTGCTTTTTCTTCTTTAGAATGTTAAGGGTGGCACCTGTGGCTTAAAGGAGTAGGGCGTCGGCCCCATATACCGGAGGTGGTGGGTTCAAACCCGGCGCTGGCAAAAAATTGCAAAAAAAAAAAAATAATAATAATAAAGAATGTTAATGTGATAGATTGCTTAATTTTCAGATATTGAATCAGCCTTGCATTTCTGGGATACCTCACTTAGTATATTATTTTTATATTTTACTAGATTTGACTTACCAATCTTCTGCTTCTTAAGATAAAAGAGCTCAATATGACATTGAGAGGTTTGGCAGAGACAGGAATAATACCACACAGAGGTTTGGACAAAGTTCCATGGAGAACTCTCTGAAAGTTCTGATGTGACCCTTATATACTACACAATTTAGTTAATGGAGAGATCAGTAGTCTCACTCCTACCAATAGCCAGACATACGAATCCTGCTCTTCATCTATCAGATCAAGTAGTGGGAACCTATGATGGCTAAGACCCATTCATTCCAGCGCTTCCATTCTGTAGTCTGATAGAAAACCAGAGGGCTAGACTTTTTAATGAGCCAAACAGGAACTTTTTACTATCACCCTCACTCCACCACATTTCCAAAAAATAGCATCACAGGCAGGGCACAGCAGCTCATACCTATAATCCTAGCACTCTGGGAGGCAAAGGTGGGAGTATCTAAGATCAGGAGTATAAGACCAGCCTGAGCGTCTCTACTAAAAATAGAAAAATTAGGTTTCACAGTAGGTACATGTAGTGCCAGCTACTTAGGAGGTTGAGGCAGGAGGGTTGCTTAAATCCGTAAGTTTGAGATTGCTGTGAGCTAAGCTGATACCATAGCACTCTAGCCTGGGCAACAGAGTGAGACTCTATTTCAAAAAAAAGAAAAAGGAAAAAAGAAAAAAAAAAAAAAAAAAAAAAAAGAAAGAAAAAGGAAACAAACAAACCAAAAAAAACATCTAACATATAATGTTAACTTTCCCAAGAGAGTTTTGGCTAGGCAGAACTAGAGTTTTATTCTCCAGTTCAGCTGTGGATTGCCAGGAGTATCAGAGAAGCTCTAACAGGAGCAACTCTGCAGCATGGTGGTAGAGATGGGAGAATATTGTCTTCCTAGCAGAGTGTCACTAGTAAGGACAAAGGCGTACCTCTTTGTCCACATTAAATTAAAAAAGAAACTAAGTTGGGATTTGAATTCACAATCTTAGTGAGATGTTCAGATGGTTCTCTAGAATAGTGCTTCTCAAACTATCTGTGGTAAATAGCCAGATTTTTAATTTATGTCAATCCATTACAGACCCATGCTTTTAAAATATGATACAATAATTTACTAGAAAATGAAAATTTAAAAATAATGTAAACTCTACTTTTATTACTAGAATTAACATACACAAAATTACTATCATATTATTATAAAAATGTCTAAATGCTTTCTCAAATCTGTATATATCTCTATATGTACCAAGCAGCAGTTTGTAGATAATACTTTGAATAATAGTACTATAGAAAAATAAGCCACATCTATGGTGCATATACTTATCTATAATTTAAAAAAAATAAAAAATCAATAAAAAATCAATCAATCAATCAATAACTTTCCAATATTCCCTTAGGTATTTTTTTAAATATGGAAACAGTGTTTCTATGGGAGAACTATGTTTTTTAGGCTGATAGCTAGCCTATTTTAAAATACTACTTTGCAAGTGGCTGGGCGTGGTAAAAAAAAAAAAAAAAAAAAGAAAGAAAGAAAAATAAGCCATAAATTTATTTGTTTATTTATTTTTTGGAGACAGAGTCTCACTATGTCACCCTTGGTAGAGTGCTATGATGTCACAGCTCACAGCAACCAAACTCTTGGGCTTTAGTGATTCTCTTGCCTCAGCCTCCCAAATAACTAGGACTATAGGCATCCGCCACAATGCCCGGCTATTTTTTGCTATTGTTGTTGTTCCAGTTGTCATTGTTGTTTAGCAGGCCTGGGCAAGGTTCGAACCCACCAGCCCTGGTATATGTGGCTGGAGCCCTAACCACTAAGTTAAGGGTGCTGAGCCAATAAGCCATAAATTTCAACTGGTCATTCCAGAAAATCCTCTAAATTGGAGTATAGTATAGTTAAAATAAGCCTAAAATAATTTACAAATGAGGCATCTGATTTAGGGAAATTAAATAATTTGTATAATGCCACAAGGCCAATTAGTGTTGGAACCAGGGCTAGAAGTTGAGGACACTAGGTAAAATCACAGGCTTTAGTATAGTGTTCAAATTGTAATTTTGCAATTTGGTAGCCATGTAACTTTAAGTTTCTTCATTTTCTATGTCCCTATTTTATTACCTGTAAAATGAGTATTAGAGAATTAAAATAAATTACATTGGCTGGGTGTGGTTCCTCATGTCTATAATCCTAGTACTTTGGGAGGTCAAGGAAGGAGAATTGCTTGAGGCCAGGAGTTTGAGACCACTCTGACCAGCACAACAAGATCGTGTCTCTACAAAATATAGAAAAATCAGCTGGACATGGTGGTGCACACCTATGGCCAGCTACTCATGAAACTGAGGCAGGAGGATCCCTTGAGCCCAGGAGTTTGAGGTAAGTTTGCAGTAAGCTATGACGATGCCACTGCTCTCTAGCCTAGGTAAAAGAGCAATACCCTGTCTCAAAAAATATGTATATATTTTAAAATAAATAACAATAGCAGTTAACATTTATTGAGCCTATACTATATGCCGGGCACTGTATTAAGTAAATTTATACATATTTCACTTAATGCACATAAACCCTTGGTACCATGTATGGAATAAAGTGTATAATAAATATAACTAAGATATTATTCTGCTTTTTAGCTCTATAGTCCCAGCAGCCCAATGTTCTTTATATTGCATACTAACTAGTTCTTTTTTTTTTTTTAGACAGAGTCTCACTATGTCGCCCTGGCTAGAGTGCCATAGTGTTACAGCTCACAGCAACCTCAAACTCTTTGGGCTTAAGTGATTCTCTTGCCTCAGCCTCCCAAGTAGCTGGGACCACAAGCGTCCACCACAACACCCAGCTATTTTTTGGTTGTAGTTGTCATTATTGTTTAACAGGTGCGGGCTGGATTTGAACCCGCCAGCTCTGTCTGGTGTATGTGGCTAACGCCCTAGCCACTGAGCTACAGGTGCCGAGCCTCATACTAGTTCTTAAGATTTAAGTAAATATAGTAAAAAATTCAAGAATAGGCCTTCTGCCTTTGATTCCTAAACATTAAAAGGAATATGTTAAGAATAAATATCAAGATAACCAGTGATTGTTATATATAATGCAATTTGGGACAGGTCTTTTAATTTCCTTCATTCTCTCTTTCTCACTTTTTCTTTTGTTCCTTCCTTCCTTCCTTCCTTCCTTCCTTCCTTCCTTCCCCTTCTTCCTTCTCTTCCTTTCTTTTTATAGGCAGGGTCTTGTTCTATCACCCAGGTTGGGGTGCAGTGGCCCAGTCATAGCTCACTATAACCTTGACCTCCTGGGCTCAAGTGATCCTCCACCTCAGTCCTCCAATTAGGTAGAACTACAGGTGCACCACCATGCCCAGTTAGTTTTGTAGAAATGAGGTCTTGCTATCTTTGACCAGGCTGGTCTCTAACTGGCCTCAAGTGATTCTCCTGCCCCAGTGTTCTAAAGCATTGAGATTTGAGGTATGAACCTCTGCACACAGCCAGCTCTTTCAATTTCTGAGGATTTGAGCTTAATAGGCTTCCTTTTTCAAGTGAAAAGCATTTCCTATGCTATGCTATGTGCTAAGCACTTTACATACTTCTCTCTTCATAATCATCCTTATTGTGAAGATGAAAATGAGACGTAGAAAGGATAAGTAGATCCTAATATCAAACAACTAGCTAGTAGTGGAAATGGATACACCTAACTCTTAAAAACTATGCTCTTAGCCACTCAATTTTATTGCTTCCTATGAGGCCACAAGAGAAAAGGTTTTTGGTGTTTACCTCTTGGCTTAACCTGCCTGTAGACTGAGAATCAATTGACTGGATCTTCTTGAAAAGAACGGGAAGAGCTGCCTGAGTCTTACAGGAGCAAAGTGCCATGATGCTGCTCATAGTAAGCAGGCTGACTAATTTCACAACCAAGGAGATATCTGACACCCCAGCCAAGCAGCCAAAATTCCCACCCTGGAAGGCTGTCAACCTCAAGGCACAAACAGTCCAGTAAACAGAGTGCAGATTAGGTTGAGGGGTACTCTGAAGGTGACTGGTTCATGTTCTAAGATGACAGAAACAAATGGGTAAAAAGGAGGGGAAATCCAACCCTCCCCCCCATTGGAGAATGACTATTTAGGATCCTTCTAAAATCAAATCCAGTTCCAACTTCCAGTCCATCGGTATCAAATTACAATTATAAGAATTATTAAACTATTTCTAGAGAACTCCTGGGCTACTTCAACCCAAGGCAAAGTGAAGTACTTTGGAGATTTCCTGGTAATGTTCTGCTCTTACTGTGCTTCATACCAGTGGGCACAGAGATCAGCTCCCTATATTATAAAATTAAAACAGAAGTCTCAGTTTGGCCTAATGTCAGTCTGAGAATCTGCAGATGTCCCCACTTCTCCTGTCTTCTCAAATGATGAGGTGACCTGTCCAAAAGGGAGATGAATCTTGACATTGTTCTTTCTTTTCATGTCAGAGCTGCCACCCTCTCTGATAATCTATGTCAAAGGCCTCAATGTGTGGCCTCAAGCACTGCCCTTGGACAAAAGCGAACACTTCCCTAGTCTACAGGGGAGCAGCCACCATCCTCCCAGGAGGCTGTGTTCTCCAGCCTGCAGCAGCCTTTTCTCATTTGGCCAGTATTGGGCTGGCACATTCCTGAGCCAAAATGCACACATAAGCTGCTTTCCCTGGTAGCAGAGCTCTTCACTCCTGAGTGACTCTTATCAGGGGCAGTTGGGCATTCTCAATTGGATTACGCTGACAAGGAAAAAGGCCTGCGGTATATTATTTCAACACCATTTGGCTTCAGAAATGCCTGTCTCGACCCTTTTGCCCTCAGAGTCTACTTCTCCTTTCTTGCTTTCTAGCGGGTCACCAGCCTGCCCCTTTGCTAGCTCTTGGCCTGCAAATATTGGCCCATCTTCCTGGAGACAGAATACCCATCATTCACAAGATGGATCATGTATAACAGACTACTAAACCAAAGAATGCTAGAAACAGAAATCTAGTTCATTTACCACTCTAACATTTCTGTATCCAGAGACACAGGACAAAATTATTTGAGCACAAAAGCTTTTTGGTTTGGGGCTTTCTGTCTATGCCTGCACATTCCATTTTAGAAGAAAGTGTTAGGTCTCATATCTACTTTTCTGACTATGCTATATTCAGGAATGTATTTCTTATAAAGTTCAAAACTGAGAATGATCTTCAAATGAAATTTCTAAAGTTTTCTAAGTTCACTAGGAAGGAGCTATGTTTTTTGTTTTGTTTTTTTGGTCACCAGGGAACATCAGAAGTAGTGGTCTAAAGGATGAGCAAAACTAAACTCTGGTGAAGCCAGAAGCCTCTGTCATATCTCCCATATCTTTGGGAATATCTGTCATATCTCCCATGTCTTTGTTTATCAGCTTCAAAGTTTTCCGGACCTAAGAATGGGCAGGTGGGCATTTGGCTTGGTAGGTACTGATTCCAGAGAAAACAGCCAAAAGGCAGCTCCCATAGCATATTTCCCAGCCTGGACTTACGGGTCAAACCCAGACAGGCCTTTGCAACCATGCCCTATATAACAAGAGAAATAAAATAAAGAAATGCATCAGGCCCAGTTAAAAGTTCAGTTACTGTGTGACCCTGGGTTATAGGGGCCTAACTTCTTTGGTCCATAGTTTCTTCATCCTTTGGGATTTCCTGGGAAAGGTGGTGGTAGTGGTAGTAATTTAACTAGATTCTTTAAGGCCCCTTTCAGTCCTCAAAACTTATAGCTGTAAATGCAAAATATAATTTGGGATTAAATGTATATGAATGCAGTCACAGACAGCCTGGAGGGAAAGCAAGCCCAGTTACTGACAGTGGCTTTTTTTTTTTTTTTTTTTTTTTTGCAGTTTTTGGCCAGGGCTGGGCTTGAACCTGGCACCTCCGGCATATGGGGCCAGCGCCCTACTCTTTTGAGCCATAGTTGCTGCCCAGGCTCCTCTTTTTTTTTTTTTTTTTCCAGCTATCACCTAACAGTTTCCTGGATTTGTTTCTTTTTCTCAAAAAAATGAGAAAATATTAATGCTTAATGCTTAATCTCTGAAAGTACTTCTAGACTTGGGGGATGGGGAAGAGAAGAGGATGATTATGACTCATTAAGTTAGGATAAAGTTTGATAATGGCTTAATCACTCCTGAATCCAGGTACAATGATCCAATGGGTTTACTTTGCAACCAGGAACAGAAGATAATGGTGTCAATCACTTACACTAAAAAAAGCAAATTAGGCTCGGCACCCTTAGCACAGTGGTTACAGCACCAGCCACATACACTGAAGTTGGCAGGTTTGAACCTGGTCCAACCTAGCTAAAACAACAATGACACTGCAACAAAAAATATCCGGGCATCATGGTGGGTACCTATAGTCCCAGCTACTTGGGAGGCTGAGGCAAGAGAATTGCTTAAGCCCAAGATTTGGAGGTTGCTGTGAGCTGTGATGCCACAGCATTCTACCAAGGGCAACATAGTGAGACTCTGTCTCACCAAAAAAAAAAAAAAAAAAAAAAGCAAATTACAGTTGGCACACCACATATATGGGTTCCATATCAGTGGATTCAACCAACTATAGATCAAACATATTTGGAAAGAAAAATGGATAGTATTATCTATATTTAACATCTACAAACTTTTTTTCTTGTCATTATTCCCTAAACAACACAATATAATAACTATTTATGTAGCCGTGATCCCCAACCTTTGTGGCACAGGGGCCAGTTTCATGGGAGATAATATTTCCACAGATGGGGGAGGGCATTAGATTCTCATAAGGAGTACCCAACCTAGATCCTTTGCATGTACAGTTGAGCCATAGGTGCTGCCCAGGTTTAAAGTAGGGTTCTAGCTCCTCCAAGAATCTAATGCTGCTTCTGATGTGACAGGAGGTGGAGGTCAGGCAGTGATGCGAGTGATGGGGAGCAGCTGTAAATGCAGATGAAGCTTCACTTACCTGCTACTCACTTCCTGCTGTTGGCCCGGTTCCTAACAGGCTAGGGGCCAGATACTGGGGACTGCAGTTATATAGTATTTATATAGTATCAGGTATTATAAGTAATCTACAGATTATTTAAAGTACAAGGGAGGGATGTACATAGGTTATATGCAAATACTATGCCATTTTATATAAAGAACCTGAACATCTAGGGATTTTGGTATCCAGAACAGGGGAATGGGGGGTGGGTAGGGGAGGTACTTAAACTGTATTTCTAACATTTGCTCCTTTAAAAACCTTTTGGTCCAGGCACAGTGGCTCAAACCTGTAATCTTAGCATTCTGGGAGGCCGAGGAAGGAAGATGGCTTGAGCTCAGGAGTTCAAGACCAGACTGAGCAAGAGCTAGACCCCATCTCTACTAAAAAGTCAGAGATCACAGTAACTACTTCTCTCTAGATATCTGGCACAAGTTTCAAGATAACCAAGAAAGAAAATTGT
This sequence comes from Loris lydekkerianus, assembly GCA_963574355.1. Lineage (NCBI taxonomy): Eukaryota > Metazoa > Chordata > Mammalia > Primates > Lorisidae > Loris > Loris lydekkerianus. The sequence continues at coordinate 73,657 of CAUYPK010157652.1, forward strand.
TTTGGGCATCTGTGTAAGTGCTCTAGCTTGAACACCTTTTCTGGGCCTTGGCTGCCTCTATGTCCTCATAATAGCTTGACTTCTCCTTAGGGAGAGGACAGGAGGATGTTATTTTCTCAGGATTGCAATCCCTGACAGCATATGAAGCCAAAACAGGCTTTCAATAAATCTTTGCTCCTAAAATCCTCATTTCTGCTGAGGATTGTCCTCCTTATTGAGTGGGACCATTCAGGTCTGCCTCAGGTCAGATTAAGCATCTACTTTCAAAAGATAAAGACAGGCACTTAAACACAGCATACACATGGGGAAATAGCTTATTGCCTGACTTGGCCCAATATGATGTATGAATCTAGACTGGAAAAGGAATAAGCTTCCCATTTGGGGCATTCATGCTAAACAAGTTAGCTTGCTGCTGGTAGCTGCTAACATCCTTACAAGAATCCCATTCCATTTCCCAGGACAACTACCTTAATTTGCCTCAGTCATCAGCAACAGCTACATTATTAAACATAATTTTCATACATAGATATTTTAATTTATCTTCCCAATAACTCTGAGAAATAGAGCTACTGTCCCCACTGTATAGATAGGGAAACCAAGGTTGTAAAAGGTTAAGTGACTTACACAAGGTCACACAGTATGTGGAAGTGACAGAGTTTGAACCCAGTTCTGTTCTGACTCTAAAGCCAATGCTCTTAACCACTGCCTTATACTCTTCAATATTATACCATGCTATTGCCACAGGTTTACTACTAAATGTATTAACTGCATTATTTGAATGGCAAATAAAACTTAAAACTCAAACTATCCTAGAATTAAAGTTTGTTTTGTACCTTTCTGCCTCCTAATGGGTGACTAAACACTCTTAGTTATTGATTGTCATACTGCCACACAATTTGCCAGGTTTGCTCAGGTTTCTTCATAATCCAAGAGGGAGAGTGAGGCTCCTTGGACAAGGCTGGTAGGGCTAAATGAGGCCCACAGGGACTGGCTCAATCATAACACAGAGGCCTGAGCACAGACTGATATATCTGTTTTACTGTAAGTTTGATGTGTATCAGTTCTAAATACTAGTTCTTTTCCTTCTAGAGGAAATTGGTACATACTGAAAGAAAATCAATTCAGTTATAAAATATAGGTAAACCAGAGCTACTGTGGCCCTTTACTTTGCCTTTATGTTTTCTGCATGTATAATACAAGACCAAGCCCAAACTTAAGCAGGCAATTTGAAAGCCCAGGAGAAATTAAAAATTTTTGTTTGCTGTACTTTATCACACAACAATTCATCTCAGTTTTATGCAGCCATTACACTTGGAGCAGCTTTTTCAATTCAAATTCCTCTTATAGCCTAGTAAAAAATAAATTCATTGTGCAATGGCAGCAAGAAGACAATTATAGGTTCATTATCAATTATTACCCTGTTGGATCTTCTCTAGGGTCCCTAAAGGAAAAAAAGAGAAATAAAAAGAACTAAATTCTGAACTGACATTGGCAAAGTCTACAGATGAAAAAGCAAAAAGGGTCAATAGGCAAAACTAAAGAGAATCAGAGAGTTCCCAAACAATGTCAATTACACTACTGCTAAGCAACCAGCTCCTATCCGTTAAGTACACAGAATTCTACTTGTTCACCTTACTCCAACAGCTCTAAATGGTTACTACAACAGCATATCATAAATTCTTAGTGGTACCAAGACTAAGGATTCTGCTTTAACCACCCTTATGCTAAGGGACTCAATAAAAAACTGTATTATAAAGGATATTTCCCATTTTATTGATGGGAAAAACAAAACCATCAAAAATTTAACAGATGGAGCAAGAACAAATACTCTAAAACACTTGCCATTGGTGTCTCTAAAAACGTGTCTGTGAGTTGAACAAATAAAGTTTGTGGGAGCAAGTGTACTCTGAAAAGTCACACCTTATTTGTTCCGAAAGGTGCCAAGAAAACCTTCAAGACAGCTAAATCTGGAGAAGCAATCCTGAAAGGGTTGGAAAACAGCTTCACAAAACATGGCACAGAAGCTAGGCCCAGCTAACACCTGTTTCCCTAACAATATCTGTCTGTCCATCTCTCATTTTATCCCAACTGCACACTTTATACAAAAGCTCTATTATTCTGGTAAAGTTGCATTCCAGCTCAGAGTGCAGAGTTAATGTTTTTTACAGCCACATGCCTCCTTGTGATGGATGACCACTTCATAATAAAACACTTTATGCTCAATCAGCTTACAAATAATGAGTGTTCCATTACACGGCATTTAAAACAACCCCAAATTCAAAAAGACTCAGAACAGAAAAAAAAAAGGATTAGGAACAACAGTAATTCCTGGAAAGAGAAAAATGACCCAAGAGAGAATCCTCTGTTAAGTTCTTAACTCCTTAAGAAGGTACCGTCCTAAGGAGAATTAGGTAACTAAAATGGTGTTGATTTCGTCAAACGGTATTGGAACAATCGGATATCCATATGCAAACAAATGAACTCAACCTAAAATTCATACTTACACAAAAATTACCTCTAAATGGAAAATGCAAAACTGTAACACTTTTAGAAGAAAACATAGCAGAATAACTTTTTGACCTAGGGTTAGAAATAGTACTTAGACATGTCACCAAAACAATACATAAAAGAAAGAAATTGATAAATTGGACTTTACTGAAAGTAAAAGTGTCTGCTCTATGAAAGATATTGTTAAGTGAATGAAAAAACAAACTTCACACTGGGCGAAAATATTTGTAAATAATTCTATCACCAGTAAAGAACTTGAATCCAGAATAAAGAAGTCTCTAAACTCAACACTAAAAAAAAAAAATTCAATTAAAAAATGGACAGGGTGAGCATGGTGACTCATACCTGTAATCTCAGCACTTTAGAAGGTTGAGGTGACAGGATCACTAGAGGCCAAGGGAGAAACATAGGAAGACCCTGCCTCTACAAAATATTTTAAAATTATCTGGACATGGTGGTGGCACAGGTCTGTATACAGTCCTAATTACTGGGCACAAGGATTACTTGAACCCAGGAATCTGAGGTTACAGCAAGCTATGATCAAGCCACTGCATTCCAGCCTGGGTGACAGAGCAAGACCCTATCAAAATAAATAAATAAATAAATAAATAATAAAAAGTGGACAGAAAACTTCAACCAACATATCACACAAAAGCACATGAAAGGATGTTCAATGTTATTAGAGAAATACATATTTAAACCACATGGAAATACCACTACCTAATACTGAAAATGGCAAGTACTGGAGAAGATGTGGAGAAACTAGAAATCTCTTTGTTGGTGGGAATGCAGACTGGTACAGTACAGTCATCTGGAAAATAGTCTGGCAGTAGAGCTAAACACATATTTATCCTTTAACCCAGAAATCCTACTTCCAGGTACTTTCCCTAGAGAAATGAAAACCTAAGTTTACACAAAAACCAATACACAAATGTTTATAGCAGCTCTATTGATAACTGCCCCACACTGGAGAACCCAAATGTCCTTTAATCAGTGAACAGATGAAGAAACTGTGATACGTATTATACATGCAATGAATACTACTCAGAAATAAAAAGGAACAAACTTTTTTTCTTTTGAGACAGAGTCTCACTCAGTTGCACCTGAGTGCCATGGTGTCATAGCTCAAAGCAACCTCAAATTCTTGGGTTTAAGCAATCCTCTTGCCTCATCCTCCTGAGGAGCTGGGACTATAGGCTCCCACCACAACGCCTGGCTATTTTATTTTTATTTTTATTTTTTTTTGAGACAGTCTCAAGCTGTCACCCTAGGTAGAGTGCCATGGTGTTACAGATCACAGCAACCTACAACTCGGGCTTAAGCGATCCTTTTTCCTCAGTTTTTCTATTTTTAGTAGAGACGGGGTCTTGCTTTTGCTCAGGTTGGTCTCAAAGTTGTGAGCTCCAGCAATCCATCTGCCTTGGCCTCCCAGAGTGCTAGGATTATAAGTGTGAGCCACTGCACCCGGCCTGGCTATTTTTTTTTTTTTTTTTTTTTTTTAGAGACAGGGTCTCGCTCTTGTGCAGGCTGGTCTTGAACTCCTGAGCTCAGGCAAGCCACCCACCTCGGCCTCCAACAGTACTAGGATTACAAGAACAAACCTTTGTCAAAATTCAACTGAAAATATAAAACCCAAGTGATTTCTATATAGTAAATTGAACTGTAAAGGTAACTGTGTGTGATTCTGAATACATAAAGTGTTTTATTCCTCAAAAAAAAAAAAAAAAAAGAACAAACCTTTGATATATACAATAGCTTGGAAGAATCTCAAAGGCATGACGTTGAGTGAAAAAAAGCCACTCTCAAAGGGTTACACACTTGGGCGGCGAGTAGGGTGCCAGCCCCATATACCAAGGGTGGTGGGTTCAAACCCGGCCCTGGCCAAACTGTAAAAAAAAAAAAAAAGTTACACAGTGTATGATTCCTTTTATATGACCTTCTTAACAAAATATGGTAATGGAGAATAGATCTGAGATTGACAGGGGTTAGTGGCAAGGGGAGGCTGTGACTACAATACAAAGGAATAGCAGAGGGAGTTTTCTGGGATCATGAAACTGTGCTTTATCCTATTTGTGGTGGCAGTTACACAAAAATATATAACACATGTTAAAATTATGGCATCTACATGATACAGCCCAATACCAAGTCCTGCCTCCCAAAACTAGAGTCTAAGGAGAACCAGAACAGATGTAAGAGAATGACCATTTGCAAAGGTAGAATTGAATTCAGATATGTCTTTTCTCCTCAAGGGTTTAGGGAAAAGGCTAGCTCCACTCTTATGAAGGTCTCACTTCGCTCAATATAAGAATAGCTTCACATGAGGAATCTATTTCTTCTTTCCCTGAATTCTTTTAATCAATATCAGAAAAGATTAGGAATTGGAACCCATTCTTTCAAAATTTTCAGTTGAAGCAGCTCTTTAAAAACAGATCACATTTGTAACAATTTCACCTCCATTGAGCATGGTTAAAGAAACCACTGCTTTTGTATATTAAGTCACTTGGCTTTGAGAGGTCACACCCTAAACTTTAGTTTTTTAAGATACAGGTATTAAAAGTTGAGAAAGAATTTACCAGGGCATAATTTATCTCCTATAATATCTGGCACAAAGGATACCAAATCCTAACTGGCTAAAAGTCCTTAGCAATATCAACTTCACTAAGGGAAGTGCAGGCTCCCATTGCACAGCTTCAAGGAGAAAAGGCAGAGGCAGGAAGCAAGGATGGGGAAGGGTTTTTATCTGGTCCATAGCCTAACTTCTCCTTGCTTAAGAAGCATTTGGGCCACCAGTGGCACCCTTCCTGAAGACAAAGATATTCATTTACCTCTTTCAAATGTACCAGGTCACAGTATGTACACTATCATGCAGCTATGTCCCGTAAAAGTCTGTAATCGGCATCCATTAGATTAGCCCTGAATTTTGCCGGCCAAGCCTCAGCCTCTCAGGGAGTTGGCATCAAATAGGAAGGCTGGAGTAGAGTTTCAAACACCTGTTTCAGCTTTTTAAGTCCAATTCAGGCCACTGTGCTCTGGAAGCAGAGACTCTGATAATGTGGCTTCTTCTCTCCTGGCAAATCTTCAACTTCAAGAGCCTAGGCTCTTATGGAAGGAAAAGATAGAGCTGGGAGGTGGGAGTGCAGCCACATTGAAGAACTATTTCTTTTAAAGTTAAACACATATCTATCCTAAGACCGAGAAATTTCACTCTTAGTATTTCGTCAAGAAAAATTAAAACCTAAACTTACAGAAAAGATTTATAGAGGAATATTTATAGCAGAACAGCCATTTGTGTTGGAAAACAACACGAATGTCCTTCAATAAAAGAATGAACAAACTCTCTTACATCAATACAGTTAACCACTACTCAGAAAAACAGAACAGAAAAAACTACTGATACATGCAACATGAATTTTTAAAACATGCTAAGCTAAAAGAAGCTGGATACAAGAATACATTCTGTATGATTCCATTTTTACGAAACCCAAAACCAAAACTAATCAATTGTGATCGAACTCAGAAAGTGGTTTTGTGTGTGTGTGTGAGTGAGTGAAGGGGGCATGAGGTAACTTTTAAGGTGATGAAAATGCTTCATATCTTAAAAAAAATTTGTGATGACATGGTTTACACAATTATCAAAACTTAACCTACTAAATACCTAAGATCTGTATATTTTATTGTGAGTTAATTATACCTCAAGTAAAAAAGAAAAAAAAGACAGCTGGAGGCTTGGGGTTAGTTTCCCCTAGTTGGCATTATTTGGGAGAATGAAGATACAACAGAAGAAACAAATTTGCTTCCCAATTCTCCATTCTGGAAGTGGAGGCTCCACAGGCAGTTGACCTGCCATCTCAGTGACCATTGGGAAAACTTGGGGAAGATTTTTCAGGTGGTAGCTTATAATACTCGATTCTCTCCAAAAGAGTACTATTAAAATATCTTCCCCATTATTAAAAGCATAACCAGGGTTCTGATATAGAGGGTGTCCTGACGAAAGGAGGAAAGCCCCCTGAACATGTGGGTTCTTGGCTTCTCACAATTTAAGTGTAAGGCAACAAGAACGTTCATTGAGAGAGAAACAAGAAGATTTTACTCTACAGACAGAGCAGGTGTCCTTTCCTGAGTAGGAGGGGGACAATGGTAATGGTAATGTTCAAAAACCCCGTATGTGACCAGTGGTCTGGCCCTAAAGGTTAATCATAAATTGCTGCCACAAAAAGGTAAGCACAAATAGTTTGTAAGACATCTGGCTTAATAATTCATATTATCCTCGGGTGGTCTTGGGCTCATGACTTGTTGGCAACTTTTTTGTTCAGTGTGGCTAGTGTCTATATTGGTCAAATGGTTATATTTAGGCACTGTGAACCTTACTAGGTGAACTGTATGCTTCCTTTTAGCACTAACTCGATATGATTTTAGAACTCTAATAAGAGGCTGGGTGTGGTGGCTCATGCCTATAATCCCAGCACGTAGGAGGCTGGGGTGGGTGGATTGCCTCACCTCACAGGTTCAAGACTTGCCTGGCCTGAGCAAGACCTCATCTCTAAAAATAGCTGGGCATTGTGGCAGGCGCCTGTAGTCCCAGCTACTTGGAAGGCTCAGGCAAGAGAATCACTTGAGCCCAAGACTTTGAGGGTGCTGTGAGCTATGACATTATAGCACTCTACAGAGGGCAACAAAGTGAGACTGTCTCAAAAAAAAAAAAAAAAAAAAAAGAATAGAACTCTGTTAAGTTTACATGGCCTTTAGTATCAGACAGGGAAGGAAAGTCTTCTAGTCATTCTCAGTATTCTTGCACAGACCTATCTTCTAGTTTAATGAGGACTCTCAGAGGGATTCTGCATATCACATGAAATAATTCCTCTCCTCTCCTCTAACACACATATAGAGTTAAATTCAGGAAGAACAACAAATCTAACATGTGAAAAACTGCTAACTGGGAAACCAAACATGACATCAAATAAAAAGAGTAAACAACCTCAGAATCCAGGGGGAGAACTGGAGAAGAAAAGAAACTTATACCAAGTATGTACTATGTACAATGTGTACATTGTACTAGGCACCTTATACACATTATCTCATTTAATCCTTAGAACCCTAGAAGGCAAGGGTTTGGGGCTTTTTGCATTATTAAAAGTTTTCTTAAATTTTAGATTAATATGGATGGCATATAAGATTAGAGTCTATTGTTTGCATTTATAAGGTAAAGTCTGAGTTGTAGCTGAGTTCTTCACTCAGGAAGTGTGCCATATACTCCTGCACTGTTCCTATTGGGTGGAAACTTGCCAAACCTCCTGCTCCCTCTTCTTGAATTTAATTTTCTCTCATGTGAACACATAGTTGTTAGTCTATTAGTTTTAATTTAGTATTGAGTACATGTGATACTTCCTTTTCCATTCTAGTGATCCTTTACTTGGGAGAGTCTTCTCCAGATCCATCCAGGTTGCTACAAAAGATATAAAATTACTGTCTTTTTTAATGGCTGAATAGTATTCCACGGTGTGCATATACCCCAGTAAATTAATCCATTCATGTGTTAAAGGGCACTTGGGTTGTTTCCACATCTTTGTGAATGTGAATTAGGCTGCTATAAACATTCAAGTGCAAATTTATGGTAAAATGACTTTTTTTCTTTTGAGTAGATATCTAGTAATGGGATTGCAGGATCAAATGGAAGGTCTACTTTTAGTTCTTTGAGGATTCTCCATACTTCTTTACATAAAGGCTGTAATAGTTTGCACTCCCACCAACAAACAGTGCATGAGTGTTCCCTTCTTTCCAAACCCACGCCAGCATCTGTTTGCTTTGTGACTTTGAGATGTGGGCCATTCTCACTAGGGTTAGGGGGGAGATTTTGATATGCATTTTCTGATAAATAGAGATAATGAGCATTTTTTCATGTGTTGGCCATTCATCTGTCCTTATGAGAAGATTCTGTACAGGTCTCTTACCCAGTTTTTAATGGGATTGTTTGCTCTCTCTTTTTTTTATTTGAGTTCTTTGTAGATTCTGGTTATTAGCCCTTTGTCAGATTTGTAGCATGGAAATATCTTTTCCCACTCTGAAGGTTGTCTCTTTGCTTTGTTGATTGTGTCCTTAGCTGTTCAGAAACTTTTTAATTTGATCAGGTCCCATTTATTTATTTTTGTTGTTGCTGCAATTATAAGTCAAGTTTTTATCCCTATTTTGCAGATGAAAAAAATGGAGGTTCTAAAAGATCAAGTAACTGCCCAAGTCCACACACTGGTAGAAATGGGATTTGAACCCAGGCCTATCTGACTCAAGTCTGCTTTTTTCCACAATTATTTAGCAGTAAATACATTGAAGATCCTATATTCCAAAGAAGCCCTGTGCCATTCTAGCATTTTTTCCTTCTTACAAATAATTTAGGTAGCCCTTTGCACTAAATAGAAGAAAGGGTTAAAACTACAGTTAGGAAGAGAAAATTCCCTGGAATATTGAAATGCATGCTGTGGCTCTGACTAAATTTCACACCAGTTCTGTTGAACAACATCCTTAATGTGTGAGTAAAGACTCCTTCCCTCTCTAGCCACCCCTCCCATGCTTCAAGCATTCCATCACCTGCTGCTTTCCTTCAGACTAAGCTGAGGGAGAGGAATGGAGGAAGACTGTACATCTTTGGTGCATTGATGCATATTTAAGTCAGGGGTTAACAAGACCAGGATAGCAAGAGAAGTATTAGTGAAAAAAGAGAAGGAATAATACTCTTTTATTTTTACTTGGACTATCTTAGGAGAGAGCTCTTATGATAAACCATAGTGAGGGAAGGGGTTGAACTTCTACTGGGGAGGAAAGGGGGAGGCTGTCCTTCCTGGAGAGTAGGCAGAATTCAGGAGAACAAGGCAAATTTACACCTGTCTCCTTGTCTGGTATTTCATGCTCATATGAACTACATATTTCTGTTGAGAGTTATGTCTTATTCAGGAAAACAAATGGAAAGATGGAAACATTTTTAAAAATATCTACCCTTGCTAACCCCTTCAACCAGATTCCTGCTTATCACAACAAATACAGTTATTTGCTACTGGAAATTGGATAAAAGATTTAAAGTAGCCACTGGAAATAAAAAAAAAAGAAGAAAAGAAAGATGGCAAGGACAAATGAACAAATCTCATTCTAGTAGTCTCCAAAGACAGTCTCTTACAATGCCACCCCGTCACATGCTCCTCCTCCAAAGAAGAGGTGGAGCTTATGTTTGTTCCCCTTAAATCTGATCTGTCCCTGCTTTGACAGATGGAATGTAGAGAAAATGACAATCTGGAACTTCCATATCCAGGCACTAAAAAGGCTTAGAAGCTTCTGCTTCTTCCATTTTGGAGATCTAAACTGCTATGTACAAAATCTAAGGAGAGAGCGGTCATAAGGAAAAGTCCTGGAGACTGAAACTATATGGTACCAGACATCCAAACCACAGTCACAGCTGATCCAACCACAGGAGAGACCCAAGTGAGACCATTAGAAGAACTGCCAGCTAAGTCATAGACAACCCATAGAATTGTAAGATACAATAAAATGATGGTTGTTCTAAGTCACAAAGTTTTTGGGTGGTTATGTAACAATAAATACCTGAAACAGCTGACAGTTATTAAAAATGAAGACCCAGTTTTGGTAAGATAAAAGGAATTTATAATGGGAAGAAATACCATTTCCATTAGCAATTGAAAATACAAAATATCTAAGAATAAACTTAACAAGAAATGGACATAAACTAGGGAAAGAAGAACCTAATTTACAAACTTTTACCAAGGTCACAAGAAAAATCTTGACTAAATAGAGAAGCCAGCCGCAACATGTTCCTGAACAGGGTGAGGGTGGATGGTAGGTTTAAGTATATTAAAACATGTAGATTCTCCCCATATTAACTTATGTTTCTAAGTCAAAATCCAAAAGGGACTTATAAAAAAAACTTGACTAAGTAACTCTGTACTTCATGTGAAAGAAGCAGATGAGGATAGGCCAGGATATTTTTTTAGACAACTAATGACAGAACATTTGTATTATCCAAGAGAGGGGGTAAGTGAATGAGGGAGAGGAGAGGAGGAAGTAGGGAGGGGGATGGGGGCTCACGGTGTATGGCGCACCTCTTGGGGGCAGGACACAATTATAAAAGGGACTTTATCTAATAAATGCAACCAGTACAACCTAATTCTCTGTGGCCACAATGAGTCCCAAACAATTAAAAAAAAAAAAAAATAGAAAAAAGAAAGTTTGTACTATCATTTAAAATGTCTTATGTGAGTAAGCCTATAACAAACAAATCAGTATACTACTGGCAAATGAATAGGTGGGACAATATGTAGTATATGATATCCAACAGAGTATTCAATCAAATAGGTTAATTATTAGGTGAGAAAGTTAAATTCCTATTTCATTCTACTTGACAGAGTACATTCTATTTGATTAAAGAAAGATGTTAATACACTTATTAAATATTTATGAGTGCCAACTTTGTGCCAGTCACTGAGCTAGGTAACAATACAGTGGGGAACAATGTAATACTATCCCAACTCTCATGGACTTTCTTATGTAGTGGAAGAGAAAAGTATTAGGCAAGGGATCACATAATTAACTATAGTAGAACCTCCATAGTTAACCATCTCCTTAAGTTGACCTAATTTTCATAGACCAGATGTGCACAGATATACGTATCAGTTCAGTAGGCTTAGTTCCTTATGTTGACCACCTTTGTAGGCTGACCAGTTTAGTACTGTCCCTTGGATGGTCAACTTACAGAGGTTCTACTACAATTGTGACAAGTGTTATGAAGGAGAAGTGCAAGGTGCTCAGAGTGTTCCAGAATTAAATATAAAAACTGAAACATATAAGTAGAATAAACTGATCTTGAGGTGAAAAGAAAATAGTGAATGAAATTCATCAACAGATTCTTAGGAGAAAAAAAGGAAATTAAGCAGAATTGAAAAGGCTGAACACCAAGTGCCATTATTGGAAAGTACCAATGAGAAATGAGCTATTAAATGGAGGTAGAGGGTGAGGCATGGAGCAAAAAGTAGGGGAGACTAGTTAAGAGAATAGAAAAAAATGGAAGAAGGGGGAATTTTTGAGGAACTATTATAAAATCCTGTCCTAAAATCAAATGATATTTGAAGATCAAAAGGACGTTGACTAAGAATTTAGCACAATGACTCAAAGAGACCTGCCCCAAGAGTTTTAGAGCACTAGGTATAAAGAGATTATAAAAGCTTCCAATTCAGATACAAAGGACTGAGGTTCAATACAGCATCAGTCTACTCAAGATCAACAATGGAAATGAGAAGACAAAGCCAAGCCTCCAAATTTTAAATTAAAAAAAAAGATTTATAAACTATAATTCTATAACCTGTCAAACCTTCAATTGAGTGTCAGTATAAAGGTATTTTCAGATATGCCACGTTTAAAAAAATCTGCGTCCCAGGGATAGTTTTCTAGGAGCTATTTGAGGGAGAATAAATCAAGAAAAAAATGGACATGGAATTCAAGAAAAAGGAGATCCAGAGAAAGGTGAAAGGAAGTTCCAGAATGACAGTTGTTCTGGAGGTCTAGACAGCAAAGGATGGAGAATGGAAGAAGAGGATGGGAGGCATAGAAACATCTAGGAAGAAATAAAAATGAAATAGAAGAGCTAAAAAAAAAAAAAAGGAAGAAAGAAAGAAAGAAAAGAAAAATAGAAGAGCTAAGTTTTTGACCATGTGGAAAAATAGTACTCCATTTTTAAAACTATTGTAGATTTTGAGAGGAAACAGCACGAGTAATCCAGAAAACTAAGCGTATTTGCAAAAAGGGGAGAAACTTGGAAAGGAGACATTGGGCAGCCTAAATCACAGAGTCTGACAGAATATTATCACTAAGTTCTAGTAAAACTCACTTCCCAAACTATAATATGACCACTGATTAATTAGGTAAGAGTGATTGTTTACCATAATCTTCTATTAGAAAATTTAAAATAATCATGAAAATGACACTTATTAGATCACTGAAACAATACTAATCTTTTTGGATTCAAATCCCTTATCCTCTCTTTCAACAAATATTATTTTGCACATTTATGGGCCTGCCACTATGCCATTAGATATACAAAGATGAATAACCAGCTCAGCATCCATAGCTCAGTGGTTAGGACGCTGGCCACATACTCTGGGCCTGATGGATTCAAACCCAGCCAGGGTCTGTTAAAAACAACAATATGACAACTATAACAACAACAAAAAAAAATTGCCAGGCATGGCAGGCACCTGTAGTCCCAGCTACTTGGGCAAGAGAATCGCTTAAGCCCAAAGAGTTTGAAGTTGCTGTGAGCTGTGACAGCACTCTATCAAGGATGACATAGTGAGACACTGTCTCAAAAAAAAAAAAAAAAAAAAGAATAACCAACCCATAGTCCTTACTCACAGACTGCAGACTACACTAGGCTTATAGGACTATGGCCAAACTTCACATTTTCTGGGTCTTAATTTATTATTGGTATATTTATCTATCTAAAAGGATAGGACTGGAAATGACTATCATAGCTCTGAAATTCAATAACTATGATTTCTACTTGTTAGGAACACCAAGTGTCCTACTTGTTAACTGGGGCATAGTTTTAAACCTGTGGCTGACACAAGACAGGTGGTTCTATTCCTAATGCTTGTTGAGTAGTTACTAATACTGTGATGAGACAGAGTATGAAGATAAGGGGAAGAAGATGATCGAAAATACCAAGAAGAATAAGCAGTGCATTTTCTGATCTAAATTATACTAAAAAATTACAGAGGTAAGCGACGTACGGTGGCTCAAGTCTATAAGCCTAGTACTTTGGGTGGCTGAGGTGGGAAAACTGCTTGAGGTGAGAAGTTAAAGGTTAGCCTGTACAACATACCAAGACCCTGTCTGTACAAAAAAAAAAAATTTTTAATTAACTGAGTGTGGTGGCTCATGTCTGTAGCCTTAGCTACTCAGGAGGCTGGGGTGGACGGATCACTTGAGCCCAGCAGTTCAAACCTATAGTGAACTATGACTGTGTCACTGCATTCCAGCTAGGGTAACAGAGCGAGACTCTGTCTCAAAAACAAAAATAAACTGCCTCGGTGCCTGTAGCTCAGTGGTTAGGGCGTTGGCCACATATACTAGGACTGGTGAGTTTGAACCATCCTGGGCCTGCTAAACAACAATGACAACTACAATAACAAAAAATAGCCAGGCATTGTGGCAGGTGCCTGTAGTCCCAGCTACTTGGGAGGCTGAGGCAAGAGAATCACTTAAATTCAAGAGTTGGAGGTTGCTGTGAGCTGTGATGCAGCGGCACTCTACCAAGGGTGTTATAGTGAGACTCTGTCTCAAAAAAAAAAAACAGTAAATACAATTAAAAAATATATATTTGCTAAACACAGAAGTTACCAACAAGAGACTACTGTCCCTGTCTTGTTAAGAATTTGTATACCACTTTGAAACAAAAGGAATAAAAGAAATGACAAAACAGGTGAGTACAAACAATGAAGAGGACTACTACTACCCATCTTTCAATAAAAACAGGAAGCACTACTGCCACCATGATCTGTCGGATTCTTTTTTTTTTTGTAGAGACACAGTTTCACTTTATTGCCCAAGGTAGAGTGCCGTGGTGTCACACAGCTCACAGCAACCGCCAACTCCTGGGCTTAGATGATTCTCTTGCCTCAGCCTCCTGAGTAGCCGGGACTACAGTTGCCTGCCATAACACCCCGCTATTTTTTTTTTGTTGTTGCAGTTTGGGCGGGGGTCAAACCTTGGTATATGGGGCTGGCGCACTGCCCACTGAGCCACAGGCGCGGCCCAAGATCCCTATTCTGGCTAAGTTTTTAATCTATTGGTTTGGGGCACACAAGACCTCTGCTTTGATGGCAGTAGCAAACCCAAGCTCTTCTCAATGTCTCCGCTCAGTTTCTCAGTATCAACAAAGAAAGCTATTCCTGGTCTCTTGCCACCAGAATTAACCTTTTGCTTTTTGGTACTTTCACAGATTACTGTTGCTTTTTTTTTTTTTTTTTTTTTTTTGAGACAGTCTCAAGCTGTCGCCCTGGGTAGAGTGCCATGGCATCATAGCTAACAGCAACCTCAAACTTTTGGGTTTAAGTAATTCTCTTGCCTCAGACTCCCACTAACTGGAACTACAGGTGCCCACCACAATGCCCAGTTATTTTTTTTGGTTGCAGTTGTCACTGTTGTTTAGCAGGCCTGGGCTGGGTCTGAACCAGTCACTCTTGGTGTATGTGGCTGGTGCCCTGCCCAATGAGCTACAGGCACCGTCAGAGAATACTGTTGCTTTATTAATTTTTTTTTTTTTTAGAGACAGAGTTTTACTTTGTTGCCCTAGGTAGAGTGCCGTTGTGTCACAGCTTGCAGCAACCTCCAGCTCTTGGGCTTAGGCGATTCTGTTGCCTCAGCTTCCCAAGTAGCTGGGACCACAGGTGCCCACCATAACGCCTGGCTATTTTTTGTTGCAGTTTGGCCGGGGCCGGGTTTGAACCCGCCATCCTCGGTATATCGGGCTGGTGCCCTATCCACTGAGCCACAGGCGCCACCAAGTACTATTGCTTTAGTAGAGCATATTTTGATTTATGGAATAGCTAACTGTGGTCTATAAAACCTTGCAAGGCAAAAAGGGACAAGGCTTTTTAGCTTTTCTATTACCTTCAATATATCTAATAGAGGACCATAAACATAGCAGTGTTCAACTAATTTTTTTGTTTTGTTTTGTTTTGTTTTTGAGATAAAGTGTCACTATGTCACCTTCAGTAGAGTGCCGTAGCGTCACAGCTCACAGCAGCCTCAAACTCTTGGGCTTAAGCAATTCTCTTGCCTCAGCCTCCTGAGTAGCTGGGACTACAGGCGCCCACCACAGTGCCCAGCTATTTTTAGACACGAGGGTCTCGCTCTTGCTGAGGTTGGTCTGGAACCCGTGAGCTTAGGCAGTCCACCAGCCTGGCCCTCCCAGAGTGCTAAAATTGCAAGCATAAGCCACCTTGCCCGGCTTCAACTAATGTTTTTGAATTGGTTGAAAAAGGTCATGTGGAAGTACTGAAGAAATCTACACTCTAATTCTCCTATCACAGATTTCTTTTCACTTCCAGGAAAAACTGGTAATAAGTGATGTTTACAAGGAATAGGGCAGCACCTGAACAGAAGGTCCCCCCATATGTGACCAGTGGCTGGTGGCCAGGAGTGAGAGTTTAGAGAAGTAACATGTCTGAGAACAGTATGCCAATGATAATGGAAAGCAGCCTAAACTTTGAAGTGGCTGTATTTGGAGGGGAGGCCATTTTGTGCTCTTTGGGGAAAATGTTAATGAGAGGTTTCACAAATGTCAGACTTGCCTGATTAAACGAAGCCAGCTAGGTAGATGTTTTTCATATTAATGCCATCTCTGCTGAAAGAGCAAAGTGGGGGAAGAAAAGGAGGTTTGAGAAAGGAAAATGATAAACCTCAATTATTTACAAAAGAAATTATGCTTCTGCTAACTTGGGCGAGGATATCAGAAAACTGTTATATGGCTGGCCTGGCTGCTCTACTTTTAGACCTTTCAAAAAGAAAAATTCAAACCTTTAAACCAGGAGAGGAGACAGAACAGGATGACTACTGCCTGTCCTAGCGTGTCTACTGATTAAGAACTTCAAGGAAACTAAGGAAGTTAAGATGTAGAGAAAGTTCCATTTGAATAGCTGCTTTTAAAGGAAGAAAAAGTACAGGAGGAATATCGTACAAAAATTGATATGTTTAAGGGAGTTCTTCATCCTTAGTATGAGCTTGTTTCTTTAAAAAATTTCAGGGGTGCTTATAGCTCATGGATAGGGCGCCGGCCCTATATACCGAAGGTGGTGGGTTCAAACCCAGCCCCAGCCAAATTGCAACAAAAAAATAGCTGGGCATTGTGGTGGGTGCCTGTAGTCCCAGCTACTCAGGAGGCTTAGGCAAGAGAATTGCCTGAGCCCAGGAGTTAGAGGTTGCTGTGAGCTGTGTGACCCCACGGCACTCTACCAAAGGCAATAAATGGAGACTCTGTCTCTACAAAAAAAAAAAAAAAAAAAATTAAACAAAATTTTTTTTCAGATGTTTTTATAGTTTCTTTTTTCTCTTCTTAACTTTACAAACACAGAATTGGATTTCTTATAATCCTTGTTCCTGACACACTCTCATCACTGTTCCTAAAACTATTCCCAAGAGTTTTTTATGGTTTCTGTCACCTAAATTAAAGGGTAGGGGTGGGCAAATACTGTTGATTAAGAGAGCTCAGCCACCTTTTGCCCTTGTTTCTCCCCAGCCCAGCCTGCAATTGTGTCCCAATCAACCAGCATTAATACAGATACACAGAGGTATTTATTTGCTGCTGATTCTGCCTAGCTGTATTCAGACTCGATCTCCATGTGTATTTAATAAATCACACTAGTTAGGTGGACAGGATTAGTTCCAAGTCACCTAATGACTATATCATGAACTACAGCATTAAAGGGATTAATATTAATCTGAGCCATTGCAGTTCAGTGGAAAAGGCCAGTCCATTCTTCAACAGGAGCTCCAGCCGGCAAGAAATCCTCAACAAGACCAGGAAGATTAATGAGGGCTTCTACATTCTGCCTGCAAATCTTCACCTACTGGGGTGTGGGGTAGTGAATCCCAGTCCAGACGAGGTCATAAATAACCTACAATATCACAAGTATTTGGGGCAGCTGAGCTCCAGCAAAGGAGAGCCAGCTAGCCTCTCTATCTTCTCCTCCTGTAACCCACACCACTGAGATGGCACAGGAATTTTACAGGCCCACACAGTGGCTGGTTTTGTTTTCTTTCACATAAGGGCCCACACTTTGTAAATCATTTTCTTATTTCAGGAAAAGAAGTATACTAACTCTGCAGTCCAGACTTGGGTGTACTCAGAAGAACATGAAGCTTCTCCAAAACTGGGAAAATAACCTGGGTTCCACGATACAGGGAATATGATTACAAGTCACTAAATCTTCCCCTGTTCAGTGACACAATTCCTCTCCATTAGCACCCACAGTATGCTATGTCTGCACTGGGCCTCCGGAATTCAGAACTACTTTTCTTAGCTCTGCCAAAGTAACCACTCACTAGAAAGAACTGTATCTATAAGACACCATAGGAACCAGCATTTCCTCACACCTTGGCCCTCATCTCGCCATTAAGAGACCAATAAGAGGAGCCTAGCCACACCTCAGATCTCTATAGGCCAAGGTACAGCTTGGATTTAACTGGCTCAGAAAGGAAACTCAGGGCACCAGTATTAGATCCAGACAGAGAAAGCAGTAAGCCACAATTAAACTCAATTTATTGGAAGACCTAGTTCTTCCTCAGTGACTCCAGAGGCACCTGAGAAAAATATCAGGAGTTGAATTTCATGGCCAGAATTGTATCTGCTGGAGATACCAAACAAACAGCTGTTTTTACCTGCAGTACCACAGTTTCATAGTTTAAAAAAACCAAAAGTATAAGTTTATTCCAACAGAGACCCTTTAACTTGCATAGACAACAGCAGGTCAGCTGCCAAGATTCCCTTGCAATAAAAAGGACTGCCAACTAGTACAGTTAGGCCCCTACCAACAAAGGTTACTGAACTGAAAGGTGAATTTCAGTAGTATTAAAATATAAGTGAACCGAGGCCCTCGTATCAGGTTATTTGAAGTTTAGAAATGCTTGCCAAACACCCTAAGTATAGAGATACCATTGCTACAGCTGAGCAGGAGACAAAAGACTCATTAAGTGGGTTATTCCTCACTGCTACAGCATAGTAGGGCAGAGAGATACTTAACATCTAAGTTTGTAAATATTCCATCATATTTATAAGAGAGATAAAAGTGGTGTCCACTCAAAATCTATTAGGTAAAGGAAGAGATAAGAGAATGAATGTTATGGTGGGCTCTCTGTTTTTCAGCTAAGAAGCAAGGAAGAAAAACCGTCAAATTGCTGGGAAAAAGCCCTGAGAGGCTAGGAAACCTATAAACCCTCAGTTCCACTAGATTACTTCAACTCTGGAGAAATTCATGGGGCGCAGGAATGGGTGGCTCTTCAACCAATAAAGGCAGTTCACTTGAGTGGGAAGAGAAGAAATTTGGCCTATATAGACACAATTCATGTTTTTCTGCCGCCAGGCTGGCTGGTTTACATAAAGTCCCTAAGGGAGGGATAGGGTTAAGTGACAGAAGCTTTCTCATCACCCTTACCAAACTAAAGCCCACTCCATCACACATCCAAGCCTTGTTACCCACAAGATAAATACAAAGAAACAGTAGCATAAGATCATCCTGGAGAAAAAGATAAATTTTCTTGGGTGGCACCTGTGGCTCAAAGGAGTAGGGCGACAGCCCCACATGCTGGAGGTGGCGGGTTCAAACCCAGCCCCAGCCAAAAATTGCAAAAAAAAAGATAATTTTCTTGGTAGCTGCAAAAAGGCTCCATTCTCTCTCTCTACCTACATGTCCTCTGCCATTCCTTCATCTTCTTATCCCCTGCAGCTTCTCTCTTGGTTCTGAGAAAATTAACTATCTCACACATAAAGTCTAACTCTCTCTTCACAGCTGAGTCAGGCTAACTTAAAGCTTAAGCCAGTGGGCCCCAAAACAACGAAAGACATTAACCAAAAGTTTTACCATACTCAGATCATCTATATATACCACAGCAATATGCATAAAGCTTCCTCAATCCCAATACAGAATGAACAGGAGTATTTATAGTTCTTAAGAGCTCGTCTGTCTCTTGCCAGACATTCTTGTTCCTCAAACCATCAGAAGAAAGATGCTCCCTAGACATGGGGTACTTGAGTTATATAACTCTATGGGAAGGGGACTTCTGTCAGTGGCAGCATTCTTTCCTCAAAGCACCCTCTAAAGGAGAGCACCCTGTACACTGCTGAGTCCCCAGGCCATCATGTACACAGGAACAAGGCCATGCAGCGGGATGCATCAGGCTCCAGGAATGCTGAAGTCCACATATTTGCCATTCAATACCAAAATGGCTTTTCAAGTTCAATCAGCTATAAATGTTGCTTTGTTTTAATTTTCCACTGAACTTCCTGGAACCTATTATCCAACTGTCAGGGATGTATATTTAGCAAGAGCAACATGGCCTCTTTGCCACTGCCCCATTGCTCATGTCACCTCTAATAAATAGAAAAATCAACCCCTTCCTCAATCCCCGTTGTCAATGTGGCTTGAGGCTGATAAAGAATACTCTTGGTAGACAGGACGCAAACTCACCAACCACTGAGAGTTACCTGCAAATCCCAACTCTTTCCTAGATTAATGCTCCCGCAAGGTTTTCTAATAGTCCAGAAAAACTCTCTAATGCTTGCACTCATTGGAATTTTGGGAATGCTAGTAGTAGAAATGACCTAAGAGAGAAATCTAACATAGGGATAGCAGACTTTAAATATTCAATCCTAATACAGCATATAATATGCAATAGGAATAATCTGAAAAACCAAAATCAGGGCTAAGAGGAATAAGGAAGGCAGATGTATAGTTTCAATTTCATCTCATGAAGCTAGTTTGAAAATATAACTTCCTCTTGGTCAACAGAACATGAGGGAAAGCTTTTTCCTTTCTGTCAAGATTCTTTTGCCTTGGGCAGTGCCTGTGGCTCAGTGGGTAGGGCACTGGCCCCATATACCTAGGGTGGTGGGTTCAAACCTGGCCCTGGCCAAAACTGCAATAAAAAAATAGCCAGGTGTTGTGGCGGGCACCTGTAGTCCCAGCTACTCAGGAGGCTGAGGCAAGAGAATCGCCTAAGCCCAGGAATTTAAAGTTGCTTTGAGCTGTGTGATGTCACGGCACTCTACCGAGGGCAATAATGTGAGACTGTCTCTACAAAAAAAAAAAAAAAAATCCAGCTATTGATATTTTTTACTCTGACATCAAACAGACTAAACTTGAATGAGAAACACGTGTACCCTACCACTTTTCCAATTCACTACTTCTACCAACTCCAAATCCACCTAAATCCTGTAATTATCCACATGGCCTCTTTCCAGTTCCACAATATCCAGCACAACTCTTCAAGCCTAACAGAAGAGGCCTATATTTTATATATTTAAAAATACAGTTGCATCTGGGTGAGGTTGCTAACGCCTATAATCCCAGCACTTTGGGAGGCCAACATGGGAGGACTGCTTGGGGCCAGAATTTCAAGACCAGTCTGGACATCAGTGAGACCTCATCGCTACCAAAAAAAGGTCAAAATTAGGCCAGGTGCAGTGGCTCACGCCTGTAATCCCAGCATTTGGGAGGCCAACGCTGGTGGATTGTGTGAACTTACAGGTTCCAGACCAGCCTGAGCCAGAGCAAGACCTCTAAAAAAAAAAAAAAAAAAAAAGCTGTTGCCGGAGCCTGTAGTCCCAGTTACTTGGGAGGCGGAGGCAAGAGGATCTCTTGAACCCAATCAGTTTGAGGTTGCTGTGAACTAAGACGACACAGCACTCTACCAAAGGTGACCAAGGAAGACTCTGTCTCAAAAAAAAAAAGAAAGTGGGTGGTGCCTCTGGCTCAAAGGAGTAGGGCACCAGGCCCGTATGTGGGAGGTGGCGGGTTCAAGCCCCGCCCTGGCCAAAAACTGAAAACAAAAAAAAAAAAAAAAAAAAAAAGTGAAAATTAGCTGGTGGGTTCAGGGGATGGTGGTTGTACTCCCGCAGTCCCACAGTCTCAGCTACTTGGAAGGCTGAGATAGAGGGATTGCTTTAGCCCAGGAGTTTGAGACTTATGCCATCTAGCCTGGGCAACACAGTGAGACGCTGTCTCAAAAAACAAATAAATAAATAAACACACACACAAAACGCCAAAAAAAGTATGCACATTTTAAGAGATGTTATCTCTGTTATTACTTTTTGAAATTGAACTGAAGGTACTATTACTGGTCAAATATACCTGGACATGCTACACACATCTATTTTACCTGCAATTTCTACACTTTGGGGGAATGAAAAATTTCACTTCCAACAAGATCTTTTTAAATATGTATACTTTTTTTGGCATCCCTATAGGTTGGTCATAATTTTCCTAAATTATACAAAAGTAAACCAATAACCAAAACCAACATTTTTCTATAACCCAGAAACATACAATAATATAAACTCAAAATGAAAGTAATTTCTAGCCAGCTTGGAGCCTGTAGCTCAGCAGCTAGGGCACCAGCTACATACACCAGAGCTGGTGGGTTCAAACCCAGCGTGGGCCTGCCAAACAACAATAACAAATCCAAGCAAAAAATAGCTGGTGTTGTGGCAGGCACTTGTAGTCCCAGCTACTTGGGAAGCTGAGGCAAGAGAATCGCTTATGCCTAAGAGCTTGAGATTGCTGTGAGCTGTGATGTCACAGCACTCTACCAAGGGTGACAAACTCAGACCCTGTCTCAAAAAAAAAAAAAAAAAAAGAAAGAAAGAAAGTACTTTCTAGCCAAGTGCAGTGGCTCATGCCTGTAACCTCAGTGCTTAGGAAGGCCAATGCAGGAAGATCAACTGAGGCCTGGAGTTGGCGATCATCCACAGTGAGACCCTGTCTCTACAAAAAAAAAAAAATTAAAAAATTAGTTGAGTGGGGTGGTATGTATGTGGCTCAGGAGGCTGAAGAAGGAGGATCCCTTGAGCTCAGGAGTTCAAGGTTATAGTGAGCTATGATCATGTCATTGCACTCCAGCCTGGATCGCAGAGAAAAGCCCGGTATCAAAAAAAAAAAAGTCACTTCTAGGACTCAGCATCACTAAATTAGTAGATCTAGAATAGGGAGAAAATTCAGAAGAGCAAAACAAAAATTTTCATTCCAAAATTAATAATTAATAAGTCCTAATCCATAAACAAAGACATACAAAAATCATAACCAGGAAGGCCAAAAGTTCATTTTTATTTATTTTTTATTTTTGAGACAGACTCTTACTCCATCACCCTCGGTAGAGTGCCATGGCGTCACACAGCTCACAGCTACCTCCAACTCCTGGGCTTAGGTGATTCTCTTACCTCAGCCTCCCAAGTAGCTGGGACTACAGGCACCCACCACAACGTCCGGCTATTTTTTTGTTGCAATTTGGCTGGGGCAGGGTTTGAACCTGCCACCCTCGGTATATGGGGCTGGCGCCCTACCCACTGAGCCACAGGTGCTGCCCCAAAAGTTCATTTTGAAAAACCCACCCAAAACAACAGCATAAAACCTCAAACCAGCCTTATCTGAAAAAATACAGTACACAAGATCTCCTTATCAGCTATGGGAGGTGAACAAGCAGTATCTCATGTACAAATGAAGACAGTGAGGCAAAGCAAAGAAAAGCTACAAACTGAGCTTACTAAAGAAAAAGCAGCAGCTTCATATTTACAACCTCCGGGCCCTAACCCAAACAAGGGGAAAAACTGTATTATCAGGGGAAATAGACCTCAGCCTTGTCATTTCATTTAAATATTCCTACACTCATCTCCTCAAAAGCCATCTTACTGCTGATGACCAAAAATAATATAAATACACCCTTGCATTTATGGTTTGTGTGTATGTGTGTATGACACGTCTCTCTCTGTTGTCCTGGCTAGACTAAGTGCAACCTCAAACTCCTGGGCTAAAGGGATTCTCCTGCCTCAGCCTCCCAAGTAGCTGAAACTATAGGTGCAAGCCACCATGGCTGGTTAATTTTTCTATGTTTTGTATAGATGGGGTCTTGCTCAGGCTAGTCTTGAACTCCTGAACTCAATTGATCCACCTACTTCAGCCTCCTAAAGTGCTAGGATTATAGGCATAAGCCACTGTGCTTGGCCACAGAGTACAGGCATATCTGTTCTAGTAGATTCAGCCAGCTTTCCAGTTTACATACTTATCCTCAGGTATGAGAGTTTCAGTTGTTCCACATCTTTGCTATTGCTTGCTATTGTTTGTCTTTTTCATTTTAGCCATTCTGCTTTACATGTAGTAGTATGCCATCCTGGTTTTGAATTTTTCTAATGACTAATCAATTGAGTTCAGCACATTTTCTTATGTTTGCTGTTTATAGAGGTATCCTCTACTGTGAGGTGTCTCTGTTCATGTCTTTTCCCATTTTTCTATTGTGAAATCTGCTTTTTTCTTATTGATTTATACAAATTCTTACAGGAATTTTTTTTTATAACCAACTTTGGTAATTTGTGAGTATCACTAGAACTATTCCTCTCAAAAATCAAACGTTAACTGTATTTTATACAGGTCTCTATAATTCACTGGGCAAAACAAAACCACAAATGAAACTCATGTTTTAATTTTTAAAAAATTCTTGTATTTCTTCCTCTTTTTTTCTGCATGTCCACATAACCATACATATTCCAATTTTTAAACAGCAGTTCCAACCTTTGATTCTATTGTCCTGAGGGCCCTGGCTTCTAGGAATAGCAGGATGCACTGACATCTAGGTTCCACTAAAAACTGAAAATGAAAATGATATTTCCAATCTAACAAGAATGAAAGTGTGGGGATAGAAGAAGAGGGAAAGCAATACTTTTCCTGGGATGAAAGCCCCTATGGCACATAGGCCTGATTAGTAAATGGAAATTCCAGATAGCCTCTGAATAGAATCCTTTTCCACCTTTCAAATAATTTATAGCTTAATGTCAGCTAAACTTAGTAACTTTTCCCATTTGTCCATGGCAAGGAGATTCTTGGCAGGCTTTCCATGGTCATTCCAGGATCTTCTCATAGATCCTTTAAATATGATGTGGCCATCAAAATGTCAGCACTTACCTGCTGCCCACACTCTGGATACATGGTCTAACTCAGAAGTCAGTGACTGATAACATAAGGAACAAAAGACCAGCTTTAGATCTGATTCAAGAATAAACACCTGGCAGTTCCCATGTGCTTGATAATATAAGCTAAAAATGATAATGATGGTCAATTCCACAGCCATATCAGGAGCTATCTAAATAGACAGTACTTGGGAGGCTGAGGCAAGAGAATCTCTTAAGCCCAAGAGTTGGAGGTTGCTGTCAGCTATGATGCCACAGCACTCTACCCAGGGTGACACAGTGAAACTCCAAAGCAATCACATAGCGTGAAAGAAGGAACATTCGTAAACAGAAGCACCTAAGCAGTGTAATAGAAGTAATTCTGCTGATGAAAATGTCTATGTTCAGAGATCTTCAATGATTTCCCACTTCTGAGTTAAGGAGAATAGCAGAATTTAAAGCTATAAGGAAGCAGACATCCAGTCCACTTTCTATCCAATTTGTGTGTGTGTGCATTTGTGCATCTATGTATGTGTTGAAACTAGGTGAAAAGAGGTTAAATCACTTATTCAAGACAACATACTGAAATCATGACAAAGCCTAGTCTATATCTCAAGTCTTCATACTTCTAGATAGGTATATTTTAACTATACCTAGCAACCTTCTTTAGTTGGTGTTTAAGGCCCTATATAACACGAATCCAACCCTACCTATTTACCTTTCTTTCTCAATGGATTCCTTGCTCTTCCCCCAACTCTAGATTGTCCTCCCTCCATCTGTTTGACATCCCTTTACCCCCATCCTTTTGACATTCTTTGGGATAAAAGATTAGCCCACAAAGATTAGCCTTTACCTTTCCAAAATAGTACTTGACATTCATCAAATGTGATTATATTTTTATTTTACAAAGCACCAAAAAGCGTGCAAAAGCACCAAAAGACATTCAATAAAAATTTATTGAAGTGATTCTTTAGGATAGAAACAAGAGAGACTTTCCCAAAATTGTATAGGGATATCTCTTAATATTTTTTCACTGAGGAGACCACAAATAAAGCAAATAATTCCTTAGGCATATGAAACCAAGGATGCCAATTCATAGAGAAAAGGAAATCTTTAACACCAGGGGTAGAAGGAAACTAGGGATCAGGGACAGCTCGATCATTTTATAGGTGAAAGAAAATGAACCAAAGAAAGCTAAAGCTATTTGCCCAAGTTCACAAAAATTTATTTTTTATTTATTAATTTATTTTGAGACAGACTTTCACCTTGTCACCCTGGGTAGAGTGCCATGGCATCACAGCTCACAGCAACCTCCAACTCTTGGGCTTAAGTGATTCTCTTGCCTTAGCCTCCCAAGTAGCTAGAACTACAGGTGCCCACCACAACGCCTGGCTATTTTTTGGTTGTAGTTGTCATTGTTGTTTGGCAGGCCTGGGCTGGATTAGAACCCACCAGCTCTGGTGTATGCGGCTGGTGCCCTAGCTGCTGAGCTATAGATGCCAAGCCCACAAAGATTTAGATTTTAGAACATAAAAGCACCTTTTGAGATTCTGGTGAGATATGAATCTTTTTCCCAGCAAAGTGTACATGTATGTGTGTGTGTATACACACAAGTAATTCTACTTATAATTTCACAGAGTCCATTCATCTCCTGAAGTCCATTCCTGGATCCTAGATCAGAATGCTTGATCTCAATCCTTCGTGGACCAACATCTTGCATTAAGAAAATTGGGGGTGGGGGGGAGGGTGGTGCCTGTGGCTCAAAGGGGTAGGGCGCTGGCCCCATATGCCAGAGGTGGTGGGTTCTGACCCAGCCCCGGCCAAAAACTGCCAGCCTTGGTATATGTGGCCGGCGCCCTATTCACTGAGCTATGGGTGCCTAGCCTTTTTTTGAGACAGTCTCACTATGTTGCCCTTGGTAGAGTGCTGTGGTGTCACAGCTCACAGCAACCTCAAACTTTTGG
>CAUYPK010157654.1:0-36131 GCA_963574355.1 Loris lydekkerianus
GGCGTTGGGGGGGGGTGGGGGGGGGGGGGGGGGGGCGCGGGGGGGGGGCGGGGGGGGGGGGGGGGGCGGGGGGGGGGGGGGGGGGGGGGGGGGGGGGGGGGGGGCGGGGGGGGGGGGGGGCGGGGGCGCGGGGCGCGGCCCCGCCCCCCCCCCCCCCGCGGGGAGTCTGGAGCCTGGAGCCTGATTGTGGAGCCTGCCCTGTGCCCCTGCCCCTCCTCCAGCTGCAACTCACTGTGCACCTTGCCATTACTTGATTATTTGCAGAATTAGAAAAGGCTTGAGTATCTGATCATCATTTTTTTCCTGGCTATATAGCACATCTTCTGAATATATAATCACTGCTTTTATTGTTTTTTTTTTTTTTTTTTTTTTTCCTTTTTTAAAGGAATCCAGGATGTTAGATGTTGTAGATGGATAGGCAACGCGTGTTTACTTTTTCTGAGGCTTGTTCCAGAAAAACTGAAAAAGTTCCCATGTCACCTTCAAGTGCATTTGTGGGTCTCTGGTTCTGTCTCCGGTGGTGTGGGGTTCAGGGGAGAGGGGCTGGAGGGGACTCCTGCAAATGACCCCAAGGGAGGCTTCCTAAGGTGGACTTGTTTATTTTTGGCAGAACGAATCACAGAGACGGGAGTATCTGGCTCTGACCAGCCACAAATTGAATATTCCTTTGACCTTTTTATTCCATTGAGTGGAAGATTCGGTGCCTCCTTTATCATAAATCTTGCCTTATTGTCTGCTCCTATACAGCACTTCATCTGGGTGTTGTTTGAGCATCTGGCTCTAATTTTTAAGTACTAGCAGGTGCAGGGGGCAGGCCTCTTTCAGGGGGCTGTGGCAGTTGTGTGAGATGTGGCTGGAGTGGGTGTGGCACAGTCCGGTGTTAGAGGAGAAAGAGGAGTTGACTTTCTTCTTAAGTATCTCTTTGCTCTTATACCGATTTTTCTGTTAATACCACCCAATGATCATCAACTCCCGGGTGAAGTAGTGAGTCCAAGCTGCCCAGAACTTGACTGGTAGCAACTCGGGATATTGCCAGCCGTGGACTTCTTTGATTGTCCCTCTTCCCTCCCTCTCACCCCTTCCAAGACAAGTTGTCTCATCTTTGAACCATCCTACCACAGCCACAAGCCAGTTGATTCCTTCTTTGTGCTCCCAGAGGACTTGGCAACCTGGCTAACAAGGAGACATTTGTTAGTTCATTTCTTCATTCATTATTCATGCAGCTAGTGGTAATTAGCATTTAGTAATGTGGTTTCTGGGAGCAGTTGAGTTGGGTTCATTCATTGAGCAAGCATTTGTTGATCCTCTGCTCTGAGTTGGGTGCAGGGCACAGGGCTAGGGTTACAGAGGCAAGGAAGGGTCCTTGTTTGCCATCGAGGGTGCAGTCTGTCTGGGGAGGCAGGTAAAGATGTCACAGGACTGAAGTGGGTGTCAGTGTTGGGGAGAGCAAGGCAAAGCTTTATAGAGGAAGTGACATTTGGCTTGGGTCTTGAAGAGTGAACAGGGAAGAATTGGTTTGGGGAGCTGTACCCACCCTCCAGGGCGAACACAATCCTGGAGTTGTTTTCCCGTGATGGATGGTCATGTGTTTTCCTGGCCCCTCCCTCTCCTCCCCAAGTTTCTGTCACTTAGGAGAATTAATACACCTTCTGCCCAGCATCTGGTGGCCCTGCCACCCTGCTTTCTGAGGGACACGGCTGACAATTGGTGAGGAGGGGAGAGAGAAAGGTGCTAAAAGCCCAGAGCATATCAAGGATGGATTGTGTCACACCCATTGAGCCTTTTACCCAAATAAGAACCTAATTTCTGGCCCTGCTACAAAAAGTTGGTCAGCTTTGGGGAGATGTTTTTCTTTTTCAAGTGGGGTAGTCGTTCACAGAAATAGGCCAATTTGAAACACACTGTTACGATTAGGGAACAGGCATAATGCTAGGCATTTAGGTGGTGGGGTGTGCTGTGGTGCCCTCCTCTTTTTTAACTCCATTTTTCTTTGTTCTAGCTAGTGTTTTATTGCTGATATGAATCACAGAGGGGCTTGGAGGGAGAAGGGAAAGGGTTTCTGTGTAAACAGCTGTCTTGCTGATTCAATCTACAAAGTGGATTTTATAGCTAAAGTATTTGTTCTTGCTTTAAAATGCCAAAACAGCACCGTCATTTCCTTAGCTAAAAAGAAGGGTCTTTGAGAATATGGGGGCCTTCTCTCATCATGAACCTTTGCTGGGGGAAGAGGAGGAAGGAATTCTGAAGAACTTTCTTTGAACTGGTCTTTCTAAAATAATCTCAGGCTCCGAGGCAAAGAATTTTTGTTACAAAGTTTAAGTTAACAGTTCAGGCAGCCTTTTTCTTTTTTTCCTTCCTACATGTTCTAGATTAAAAAATAATAATAATCCTTGCTGGCCATCACAGCTGACTACCTGTTTAATGTTTGCATGTAGATATTTCATTTTCATTTTTATGCAAGATTTCATCTTTGCATGATCTGAGATAGTTGGCTGCCCTGAGATTATTAATAAATTGAGACGGTTAATGGTGTGTGACTCAGAACATATATTTAAAAACAAGTTGGAATAGAAATAGGTCTTTTACAAAATTAATTTTTTGTTAGGCTCCTCTCTTGAGCCTTTTTATTTGAAGCCAGCTTGCTTTGTAGTGTTCATATATGCCCGATTGCAATTAACATAAATTACTTTTAAATACCAGTTAGTTGCTGTGGAGAGAGGCCAGGGTGGTAGCTGCTCATGGAGGGTTAAGAGGTTTGGTCATTGTCTGGGTTTTTATCTCACTGTAGATCAAATTCTGTTCTCTCTGGAGGCCAGCGGATCATGTCAAAGATTGCTCTCTTTGATGGTGAGGAGAAGGATTAAAAGTCTTTGCCCTGAGTACCAGGACATTTTCTTACCAGGGAAGAATAAATGTTTATAAATCGTAAAATGTTTGCTTATTTTAAAAACAAGGTGTATTAAAATGCAACGTATTTTTGATTGCCTCCTGGGACAGAAAAAGGGCATCACCAGAAAAATAGGTGAAATCCAAATAATGTCTTTGGTTTAATTACTAGTGTTGAACCAATGTTAATTTCTTAGTTTGATAAATGTATCATGGTTATGGAGATGTTAACATTATGGGGAACTGAGGGAAAGGTGTGGGGGATTTTCTAAATCATCTTTGTGTTTCTTCTCTTATTCCAAAATGATTTTCAATTATTTTAAAATAAAAATTAAAAAATATGTATATATGGAATATTGCTTTTGGCTGGGTTGAGATTATTCAGGCATACCTCACAAATATCATGGGGTTTGGTTCCAGACCACTGTAATTGCTTCTGCCTCCTGAGTAGCTGGGACTGCAGGTGCCCATTGCAATGCTCAGCTAGTTTTTCTAGTTTTAGTAGAGACAGGGTCTCGCTTTTGCTTGGGCTGATCTTGAACTCCTGAGCTGAAGCAACCTACCCACCTCCACCTCCCAAAGTGTTAGGATTACAGGTGTGAGCCACTGCCTCTGGCATCTGGCTTCACTTCTAATTCTAGTTCTCCTGCTATTTCTACCACATCTGCAACTTGTACAGTTGCTCCCTCCACTGAAGTCTTGAACCCCTCCAAGTCATTCCTGAGGATTGGAATCAGTTTCTTCTAAACTCTTGCTAATGTTGATTTTTGACTTCATGAATCATGAATGTTCTTAATGGCATCTAGAATGGTGAATCTTTTTAATTTACCTTGCCCTGATCCATCAGAGGAATCACTATCTATGGCAGGTATAGTCTTATGAAGTGTAATTTTTAAGTAACTTGAAATTACTCCTTGATTCATGGGTCGCTGGATGCGTGTTGTATTAGCAGGCACGAAGATACTAATTTCCTTGTAGAACTCTGTCAGAGCTCTTGGAAGACTAGGTGTGTGCTCTCTGAGCAGTAATGCTTTGAAAGGAGTCTTTTTTGAAAGGAGCAGTAGATCTCAACAGTGGACTTAAAATATTCAGTAAACCATGCTCAAACAGATGTGTTGTCATTCAGGACTTATGTTCCATTTATAGTGCATAGGCAGAGTAGGTTTAGCAGAATTTTTAAGGGCCCTGGGATTTTCACAATAGTAAACATGCATTGACTTCAACTTAAAGTCACCAACTGCATTAACCCTTCACGAGACAGTCAGCCTATCCTTTGAAGCCAGGTATTGACCTTTCTTTTCTAGCTGTGAATGTCCCAGATGGTATTTTTGTCCAATATGAGTCTGTTTGATCTACATGGGAAAATCTGTTATTTAGTGTAGCCAACCTTTGTCAGGGATCTTAACTAGATCTGCTGGATAACTTGCCGCAGCTTCTATGTTGGCCTTGCTGCTTTGCCTTGCACTTTCCTGTTGTGGAGATGGCTTCTCTACTTGAATCTCATCAGTCAGCCTCTGCTCACTTCCAGACTTTCTTCTACAGCTTCCTCACCTCTCTCAGCCTTCTTAAAACTGAAGAGTTAGGACCTTACTCTGGGTTAGGCTTTGGCTTACGGGAGCGTTTGTGGCTGGTTTGATCTGTCCAGACCACTAAAATTTTGTATTAACAATAAGGCTGTTTGGCTTTCTAATCATTGGTGTGTTCACTGCAGTAGCACTGTTAATTTCCTTCAAGAACTTTTCCTTTACATTCACAGCTTGGTTGTACAGTGCAAGAGGCCTAGCTTTTGGCCTGTTTTTGCTTTTGACATGTCTTCCTCACTAATCGTAATCATTTGTAGCTTTTGATTTAAAGCCAGAGACGTGTGACTCTTCCTTTTGCTTGAATACTTTAAGGCCACTGTAGGGTTATTATTAACAATTGGCCTAATTTTACCACTATTGTATCTAAGGGAATAGGCCTGAGGAGAGGGAGAGGGATAGGGGAATGGCCAGGCGGGGGTGCGGTCAGAACACACACAGTGATTTGACTAAATTGTCTCATATGGGCACAGTTTTTGGCACCCCCAGAATGATTGCAGTAGTAATATCAAAGGTCACTGACACAGATCACCATAACAGGTGTAACAATGATAAGACAGTTTGAAATATTGTTGACAGTTACCAAAATGTGACATAGAGACTCAAAGTGAGCTCATGCTGCTGGAAAAATTGCATCAGTAGACTTGCTGGAAGCAGGATTGCCATAAAGCTTAAGTTTGTAAAAAACACAGTATCTGTGAAGTGCATTAAGACAAAAGGCAGTAAAACGAGGTTTATCTGCATTTGGTTTTTATGTGTTCAAAGTGATCTATCTGTAGGAAGTGAAGATTATTCTACTTCTGCCTTGGGGACTGGGAAAGGCCTAAGGAGATGCAGGGAGCACCTGACTAGTCCTTCTTCTGTGAGCTGGTCCCTGTCCTTCTCCACTGATGGAATGTGAGGCCCAGAGCACAGCTGTCCTACCCACAAAACTGGTAGCCAGCTGATCCCACCTCCTATTCCATTGGCATTCTTGGCCTGACATGGATGGCTGGCAGCTTGTGACATGCTCCTAGGCTCCTGTAAGGACCAGGTAATTGCAGTTTCAGGCAGCCACTAGAGATCTTGGAACGTATCCCCCACAGATAAGGGGGGACTACTATATATTAAATCAGGTGACTTGGTTCAGAACACATCCAGTTCATGGGCTGGGAGACAGAAGGGTGGAAATAGAATCCTAGACCTCCCAGCCTGGGTGGAAGCAGGAATGGCAGTGCAGGGCTTGGCTCTTGGGAGCTCAAGAAGATGACTCGAGGTCTAGGGGTGTCCTCAGGTGGAGTGTGGGTGAGTTAAACCCCTGGGGTGGAGGATCAGGGGTGAAGTAGGAGGATCAGGGGCAGGACAACATTTGGTCACCAACAGCATTTAGAGTTTCCTGGAGTGGTGGGGAAATAGTGATACGGGGAGCCTTTTGTTAGATTAGATAGAAGAATAAGTGGGACAGAAAAGGACTGGGAATTTGTAGGTGTTGAAAAGAAGGTGAAGCCTTTTAAAGGGTTTATTCAAGAAGGAACCCCTTTATGGGCTCTATGGGAAGGCCTTGCCCTTAACGTTGTGTGTGTGTGGAGCCGGGACAGAGTCTGTCTCTGACTTTTTGGGTCCTGAAATCTCTGGAAGCTCTTACTTCTTTTCTGTGACAGGCATGGCACTGGGTAGTGCTCAGACGTGGGGACCTTCCTTATTAGGAAGCACGTCCTGAAAGCTTTATCTTTGTTGTTGCAACCTCGGTTAGCTATGCTGTGCGGATACAGAGATTTTTTCTAGAATAGATCCTGGCTCTGTGGTATGAATAGATCTATTCCCCTTTTGGTTTTGCATCTCCTTGAAGAAGTTTGATGGGACTCAAGGGAAAAAGGTCGCAGTAAGTACTGAGAACCCTTAACAAGTACATTTCTTTAGAGAGAACGGTGAGGTCCCAGAGGCAAAATGATGGCACTGGGAGAAGAGGTGTGTAACTTGAGTTTCGTTTAGTTTTTCCGCCCCACACAGAAAATGTTGCATATGTACAAAAACATGTGAGATGTCTGTGGAAGGTGTGAGCACTCAGAGTGGAATGCTACCAATACCTTTGACTCCTGTGTTTGTTCCCAGTTTCACCTGCCTGCCCTCCCAGCACCGTTAGTTAGGTTAGCCTGCCTTTCATCCTCGCATAAGGATGCTTTTTCATTCAGCTCCAAGTTTGTGTGTAACTGCAGTGTGGTGCTATTTGTAGGAATGGGTTACCGTTTGTCTCCTCTCCTGTTAAAGGACATTTGGGTTATTGGTTTTTATTGTTTTTGGCTGGCTCAGTATTGCACTGTGAATATTCTTGTACATATCTCCTGGTGTATAGATACGAGAGTTTATCAGAGTGTGTATCTAGGAGTGGAATTGCCCAGTGACAGGTTATGTACAACTTGGACTTGACTAGAAATTATATTCTGAAGGTCCTCTTCTTGCAGCAGTTGAACCATTAGTAGTAGATTCTAGTTTTCTTTTTACTTTTGAGACAGAATTTCACTTTGTCACCCTTGGTGGAGTGCTGTGGCGCTGTAGCTCACAGCAACCTCAAACTTGTGGGCTCAATTGATCCTCTTGCCTCAGCCTCCCGAGTAGCTGGGACTACAGGCACCCACCACAGTGCTGGGCTATTTTTAGAGATGAGGTCTCGCTCTGGCTCAGGCTGGTCTCGAACCTGTGAGCTCAGGCAATCCACCCGCCTTGGCCTCCCAAGTGCCAGGATTACAGGCGTGAGCCACCCCACCTGGCCAATATGTACTAGTTTTAATTGTTCAAATATTATAAAATATTATCAGATTTCAAAAATTTTGCCAATCTTACGGGTTTTTATTTTTTTGAGACAGAATTGTACTCTGTCGCACTGGGTAGAGTGCTGTAGTATCAGAGCTCACAGCAACCTCAAACTCAGGTTCAAGTGATCATCTTGCCTCAGTTTTTCATTTTTAGTCGAAATGGAGTTTTGTTCTTGCTCAGGCTGGTCTCAAACTCCTGACCTCAAGTGATCCTCCTGCTTCTGCCTCTCAAAGTGCCAGGATTTTAGGTGTGAGTCACCAAGCTGGGCTCCCTGTGGTTTTAATTTGCATTTTCCTAATCACTAATGAGGTGGAACAGTTATGCTTATTATTTATTTATTATTGATATAGAAGTTGTATGTATTTTGGGGTACTGGCAATGTTTTGATAGATGCATACAATGTGTTAAGGACCTAATCAAAGTGATTGGATATATCCATCATCTCACATGCTTATCTTTCTTTGTGTGGGCAACGTTTTAATTCTTTTCCTCCAGGTATTTTGAAATAGACAATAAATTATTGTTAACTGTAGTCACTCCGGTATACTATCAGATACTAGAACTTAATTCTATGTGACTGTGTTCATGCTTATGTTTTAGGGAAAGGAATCTGACACATTTAAACACACTGACTAAATGATAGAAAATCGTCTGTTTTGGTAGGAGGTGTCCTCCCCAATGCAGTTTTCTTGCCTTGGGACAGAATCAGTTTTTTTCATTTATTTTGAGGATTTGAGGAGTATCCTGTTGGCTTGCAACACATTTTTTGGGTTTTGTGTATGACATTTTTGAGAACCCAGCTGAGGCCTGGTCCTATGGACACTTTATTTTATTAAAAGCTCATGAGTGACAGCAAATGGGCTTTGTCCTGATTTGATGGGAAGATGTTATTTCTTTTGATGTTAATAGGCAAATAAATGAGAGTTCAGGCAGAGTTCCCTGGAGTGTTTTGTGGCTTCAGATCCTGGGTGAGGGAGTGGCTTGGGGAGTCACTGGGGACAGCCCAGAGGGAAAGGAGGGGGAGGGAGAGACAGCAACACAGTTTTAGTAGGGAGGGAAAAGGGACCAGGCCCCAGGGAGGCAGGGCAGGATTGCTGGAGCACAGGAGTTCCTGTTGGGTGTTCAAAGGGAAGTTTTGAATCTGTGTGATAGACCCATTGGCCAGGGAGGATCCTGCCAAGGCTGAAGCTTGAGTGCTTTCGTGTGAAAATGTACCTTTGATGTTCTGGAAAACGAGAAGGAAAATCTGCTTTAACACCTGGGAAAGAGAAGCTGCCTATGGAAAAAAAAAAGTTCTGTTATGAAAGAATGGAATTGCACAGCTTGACATATGCTGGTTTGGTTGTTCTAGTAACCCCAGGAGGAGAATTGCAGGACAAAATATAGGCTTTCAGTCCCAAGCGAAAGCATGTTTAGAAACACAATGTTAAGAGGGGAAAAAATTCAGAGGCTATCATCATATTTTTATTATGAGTACAACTATATAAATATGACCTGTGCTTATGGACAAGGTCCAGGAGGGAAAGGGGAAAAATAATAGCAGTTGATTTTGTTTGTGTGATGGGATAGTGGGTGTTTAAAAAGATTCTTGTATTATTACTGTATAAGAAAAAGTCTTGACTAAAATAAGCCTGGCCTTGGCAGTCTGTTATTTTATCACACTGCTCTGATGGGACCACTGTCAGCATTTAAATTAGTTGAGTTTCTAATATGATGGGCACTCTGAGGAAGACACTGGTCCCTGCCATCAAGAAGCTTACAACTTACTGTGAGATACTGTTAGAATGTAACTACCCAAGGTGTAAATAGTAGTTCACTAAAGTAATAGGTGTCATACAAGGGAGCATCTGGTTAATTGCCAGAAGTGGGCAAGAGTACAGGCTCTCTTTGAGGGCTGTTAGGAGGACCTCTCAGAGGAGGTAGCCTTGAGGAGCCACTTGAATGAGTAGAGGGAATAGGGAAGGTAGTCTTGAAGGAAGGGAGAGGGAGCTTTAAGGGGAGGACAGAAAGATAGTTGGGGGTGGCACCTGTGGCTCAGTGAGTAGGGCGCCGGCCCCATACACTGAGGGTGGTGGGTTCGAACCTGGCCCCGGCCAAACTGCAGCAAAAATATAGCCGGGCGTTGTGCTGGGTGCCTATAGTCCCAGCTACTCGGGAGGCTGAGGCAAGAGAATCACCTAAGCCCAAGAGCTGGAGGTTGCTGTGAGCTGTGATGCTACGGCACTCTACTGAGGGCGACAAAGTAAGACTCTGTCTCTAAAAAAAGAAAGAAAGCTAGTTGGGATCATATTAAGAGTTCCTTGACTGTCAGGATAAGAGGTTAGCTACTGAGAGTTTCCCCAGAATTCCCGCCCGGAGCTCACCATTTGTTAGCTGTCTCCAGCTATTTTTGGTTAAGTCGTCTTTGAACGTATGATGAAACCTGTGGATCTCCTTTCCAAGAAAGGTGGTTACTCCAGGCTGACTGAGAACCACAGGAGGTCCCCACACAGGGTTTTGTATAGTTTCAGAAGACTCCTTGCAACCCATCCTCTGGGATCTAAGTTCAGTTTAACAAACACATATTGAGCACCTACTGTGTGCACTGAGCACCTACTATGTGCTGGGTGTTTTGTGGGGATGGGGATATAGCCAAAGTAGGACAAGCCAAGCTTGCCCTCAGGGAGCTTATAGTCTATTGGGACAGGCACTGGAGAGGCAGTTACAGGCAGGGGAATGTTACCAGGAGGTAGATGCTGGGGAAGAGAGTTGCAAGCAGGCCTGACCTCTGGGAAAGGCACCTTGTTTAGGATTCAGAACTAGGGTGTGTGCAGGGTGCACAATCCCATAGTGACAGCCCAGAGGGACTTTGTGTCTGTGTTGCGGCACCATCTCCTTGCTCAGAGGAGGGACCATACTGACCTGGGTGGGTGAGCCATTCAGCCTGGGTCTCGGAGCCCCTAGTGTTGAGGACGAGGGTCGGAGCAGGATTGTTTCCCGGAGCTCTTTTTCCCTAGCGACATGCACTCACCTGGAATTCTTCCAAATAAAAAAAACAACAAAACAACAAAAACAGCTTTCGGGAAGGGTTAATAAATTAATCTTCTGGGAAAAGAATCTGCTGCCACACCAGCCAGGCCTCCAGCAGCCAGGGCCAGAGGCTTGGCTAGTGCAGTCAAAACACACGCTGATAATTGCGCGGTACTGCTGATGAGGTGCTGGGCAGCTGCCTCCATGCCTTTGATGTCAGGCGGTTCCAGAAGGGGCAAGGAAGCCAAGGTGTGTTAAGCTAGCCCTCACAGCAGCCCTGAAAGATGCATTCCCATTTACAGACAAGGACTCTGATATACAGGGTGAAACTGACTTGCGTAAGGCCAGAGCTCCACTGCCAAGGGGGCTGGGGTTGCATATCTGTTCCTCCTCTGCCATTCAGTTGGCTTTCCCTGGCTCCTGTTCTTCCACTTGTTTCTAATAGGTAGCATGACCCGCAAGATGGTGTGAAAGGCTCTGTGCAAACTGTCACTTCTTACTAGAAAAGCATTTCAAACCCTTTGTTCTATCTATATTTAAACAGGATATATTGGCCAATACTGTGTCGGGGTCTAGATCCACTTGTTCATTCAACAAGTTATTTATCACGTGTGTGCCTTGTGCCCCCAGGGACGTGTCAGTGAATAAAACTGGCCAGGATCCCTGACCTGGTCGGGCTTGCTTTCTGGCCGTCCAGACTGAGTAAGAGAAAGACCTGGCTGCTGCCTTCTCTTGGGGGCTGGGGAAAGGATGCTGGCCTCTGGGGATACTGGATCAGGTCCCACTGGTTCGTCCGGCTGATGAGCAAGAGCTTATCTGGCTGCCTCTTGTGTACCCTTCTGCTTGTCCCTTACCACTTGCAGGCCTTCTGGGCTTGGAGTTCACTGCTGTCTGTGGAAAAGAGCCCTCCCTGCCTGCTAATGAGAGGGAGAGAGACATTCCCACTGAGATGTGCTTGTTAAAAAGTTAGGCTCATCTGCAGTTTCACCAAAATGATGGCCTTACAGGGATTGAGCAACAGAGTTCTGTCTACCTCTTCTCGTAGACGGCCCCCCACCTCCACCCCAGTGTCCTCCCACTTCCCAGTGTAGACCAAGAGTTCCCACCCAGGTTCTGCAGCTGCCTTGAGTGAAGATGAGGTTGGAGGATTTAAGAGTGATGCGGTCATCGTCCTAAGTCAGTGGTTTTCAACCTTCCTAATGCCGTGACCCTTTAACTGTAGTTCCCACAGGTTGAGAACCGCTGTCCTAAGTGGATAGGCAGGAAGGAGATTCTGTCCACACCTCCTGTTCCCAGGAAAGGGGGCACCTGGGTGCAGTTCAATGTATACACAATCCCTTCTTCTCATTGCTGTTGAGGGGCGATGCTGCCGGCTGTAATATTCTTGAGTGCACGCAACAGTATCTCACTTGATGAAAATGTGGTGTGAGGATACCCATATCATATTAAAAAGCAAATGGATGGGTTAAGTAATGATTTGGTTCTCAGAAGGATTCAGTGGAGCTCCTTTAACTAAGGAGTCCCAGGATATTTATATGAGGACTTGGCCTTTGATAAATAAATTTGCACAGTTTTAAGGAACAGTTTGAGCCTCCAATGCCTGCTTATTATATCCTCCAACATTTCTTAAATCCTTAGGCTTTCCCCTGTTTCCTAACACTTCATACAACCCCCTGTGTTGGTTGATTTTGTGTCAGCTTGGCTGGGTCTCCAGGCGCCCAATTGTTTGGTGAAACTCTAGTCTAGGTATTGCTGTGCAGTTATCTGTGGACGTGATTAGCATTCATGATCAGTTGACTTTAAGCAAAGCACATTACCTGCCATGATGTGGGTGGGCCTTATCCAACCGTTGAAGGCCTTAAGAATCAAGACCAAGGTTTCCCAAGGAAGAAGCAGATGAGCCCCTAGACTGGGACATAGAAATCCTCTCTGAATTTCCAGGCTGCTCTAGGAGTTTCAGACCTGCCAACCCCACAATAATAAGCCAACTGCTTACGATAAGTTAACCTCTCTGGCTGTGTCGCACTCTCCTGTGGGTTTAGCCTCTCTGGAGGACCCTGACTAATACACCCCTTCTCATTGGAGCTGCTTATTCCATTGTCTTTCTCTCTGTTGGAGCATAACCCGTGTGAGAGCAGGGACAGCGTCTGTCTTGCTCTCTGCTCTGTTCCAGGCCTTCTCTGGAGCCTGACTTATGGAAGATGCTTAGTCAGGGTGTGAAGAGTGAGTGGAGGCATCTGTATTCACTGGGCAGTGGTGGGGTTTTGTGTCTTTGTGGCCTGAAGGACCTGAGTTGGAGTCCTGGCTCCACCCTTGATTAGCTGTTGGATTGCAGGTTCCTCATTTGTAATAGTAAAGGAATGCTGTCTCCTTCCCAGCTGGTCATAAGGATGAAATGCAGTGACGTGTTTGGCATGGAGTGAGGCAAGCGCGGTACATGAGACACTGTTAATGGCAGCGATCACCACCACCACCACCACCACCACCACCACCACCACCACCACAATTGCCCATGTCTGTTTCAAGACAAAATGAGATAATAGAATATTCCTAGCACAGAAGAGGAGATTAGAAGTGCTAGTTCCCTTCTAAGGACCAAAATATGCATATAAGTAGATATACTTGTTGAGACAGAGTCTCACTTTGTCATCCTCCATAGAGTGTGATGTCATAGCTCACAGCAATCTCAAACTCTTGCGTTCAAGGGATCCTCTTGCCTCAGCCTCCTGAGTAGCCAGGACCACAGGCACCTACCACAATGCCCAGATAGGATCTTTAGAGATAGGATCTTGCTCTTGCTCAGGCTGGTCTTGAGTTCCTATGCTGAGGCAGTCCACCTGCCTCTGCTTTCCAGAGTGCTAAGATTCTAGGCATGAGCCACTGCGCCCAGCCTTCATATGCATTAAAATTTTTTTTTTTTTTTTTTTTTTTTTTTTGACAAGAGTCTCACTTTTTTGCACTCGGAAAGTGCTGTGATGTCATAGCTCACAGCATCCTCAAACTCTTGGGCGCAAGTGATCCTCTTGCCTCAGGCTCCCAAATAGCTGGGACTATAGGTGCCTGCCACAATGCCCAGCTATTTTTTCTTTTTTTTTTTTAAGAGACAGGGTTTTACTCTTGCTCAGGTTGGTCTTGAACTCATAAGCTTAAGTGATCTACCTGCCTTGGCCTCCCAGAGTCCTAGGATTACAGGTGTGAGCCATATGTGTAGTTTTTGATAAACTTACTTTCTGTTTAAATCCTGTGAAGCACTTTTAATTGCCCCGTGTTAGTGATGAGGAAACAGAAGCTTAGTACTAAGTGGCTTACCCAGAATTCAACAGGCAAATTTTTATTTTATGCCTACTGAAAGGTTGCAATTCAGACTCATATTGGGCCAGCTAATCTGTGGCCTTCCTCTTCAGCACCTTGCTTCAGGAGACTCCTTACCTTGTCAGGACATCACCCCAGCATTGGTTGGTGTGGGTAGGTGGCTACTTCCATGGTGATGAGCCCTGAGGTTCCTTGGGAGGCTCTTCTTTTCTTCCTTGGTGTGGCCCTGGGGACACCATCCCTGGGGATGTCTTCTCTCAGACAGCTCCTGAGGAAGGCACTCCCCCCCCCCACCTCCCACTTCTGTGTTGCCCTGGAGGGTGAGCCCCTTTTTATAGGTTGGATTTTATTGTTAAATCATGGAAGGCCAATAGAAGGAAATTTCAGTGGCTGGGGTGGGATGGGGTGTATAATTGGGCTATTTTATTTATCCAGGTACTACTGAGGAAACGGAAGCCTGTGCTTGGCCAAGGTCACCGAGCTGTCACCTGGCAGGTTTCTCAGGTTGAGGTCTGCCTTATTTTCATCAGAGGGGGCGACACCATCTTTTCAGCCATTCGCCTGTGCAGTCCTACGGGCTATGACTGGGTCTTCTTCCTCATGTCAGCCTGGGTTTTCTGTGGACTGGAGAAAAGCCTTAGAAAAGAAATGTTAGCAGTCTTTAATAAATGATAATGTACTTTACAGAGACTCTTTGAACATAAGCAATCTTATAGATCATCTGTTCTACTGGGCTTAATCATCACAGGGAGTTTTAGCTTCAAGTTTGGGGCTAAGCGACTTGGAAGTGCTTCTCTGTTACCTACGAGCTGGAAGCTGTGTTCAGAGCAGGCTCCTCTTGTTACTTGGATCGTGCCGCCTGGTGCCAGTTTTATTTTGAAATTGCTTTGGGCTTTCTGACAGCTCATATTCCCCCTCTGCCATCAGTCAGCTTCCAGGATGGTCGTGCAGAATAAGTGCTTTTAATCCTCTATCGGCCACTCGTTACATATCCCTACCGTGGGGAAAAGTGTATAATAACACACGGATCCATGTGGGGGGAATTTGTTCGTGTTCTACGTATTGTGTGTGTGTGTATAATGTGGAAGGAGAGGTGCGTGCCATAAATACTAGGAAATGTTTGTACACATGAACAAGGATTAGTCTTTGTGACTTGATCGTCCTTGAGGGGAATTCCTTCTCCGAAAAGCAGGTGTCGGCACCAGATGGTCACGTGTCAGTTCTCTGAGATCCAGCTCAGGAAGAAGCAGTTGGGGGAGAGGACGCAGGGAGGGCCCGCTTGGGGAGTCTTCATGCATGACAGCCAGAGCGGAGGAGAGAGGAAGTCACAGCTTGGTGGCAGGAGGGTTCTTGAGGGCAGAGTGGAGTGCTG
Organism: Loris lydekkerianus; assembly: GCA_963574355.1. NCBI lineage: Eukaryota > Metazoa > Chordata > Mammalia > Primates > Lorisidae > Loris > Loris lydekkerianus. The sequence goes on from CAUYPK010157654.1 coordinate 14,953, forward strand.
TTAGTCACCAGTAGACCTGGGCTGGCTGCAAGGTGTGGGCAGAGTGGTCTCTGTCCACTGGGCTTTAGCCTCTGTCCTGGCAAGCTGGTGGGGGGTGCAGGGGCTGAGGGGTGGGTGAACTAGCGTTTAAGTGTCAGTTGAGACCAGGCTAGGGGGAGGGGCACACTGGGCCCTTCGAGGTCCTGTATCCTTCCTCTTCCTGGCCCAGCAGGCCTGTCTGGACCCGCACTCCACTTCTACATCCTGGGCTGGGAACCACAGTGCTGCCTCCTGGCGGATTGCTGCTGGGGTGGGCCTGGGGGGTGGCTGGCATATCTCCCATCTTCCCGAATGCTGGGAACAGGGCTCCTGGGCACAGCAGCAGGTCTGAGAGCAGAGCTTGGTAGAGAGCCCAGGTCTCTGGAGACCTTGCCTTCTTGTATTTGAAGCACGGGGAGGTTAAGGGCACTTTCTTTCTTCACTGGGCCTCAGTTTACCCATCAGAGCAATGGAGATAGTAGCAAGCGCTCTGCCTGCCTGCCCTTCTCTACCACCCAGATGCTGTGCAGATGAAGGGTGGACAGGGAGAGGTCCGAGCACCTTATAGCTGATGTGGCACCACGGCAGAGTGTTGTGGTATCAGGCAGATCTGACTTCGAATCCTTTTCTGCCTCTGGGGACCCTGGGTAAATTGGTTGTGCTTTTTCATCTCATTTTTCTTATCAATATAAAGAGAATAAAACATTTCTTTTTGAATGGAATGTTGATGCCTGTTCAACAATGTTAGATCCGAAGAGTTTCTGTGTCACAAATGTCAAGTTCCTGTAGTGCCTAGCACAGTAGATACTTAATGCAGGGCGACTCTTGTTACTATTACTAGTGTTATTTTTGTAAAAAAATCAGGCTTTTGGGCCCATCCCACTGGTGGCTTGTGCCTGGGAGTTTTCAGTGCACAAACTATGGAAGAGCTTTAGCAGATGTAGACCAATCATAGATATGTATGGTGCATTGGGTCTATGGTGACTTTTTGGCAGGTGAAAAAGAAGTTCTGGGTCTCTCTAGAACAGCTTGGGGAAGCAGGGTGCTGCTTTGCCAGGAGCCAGGCTCCTTGGATTTTGAAATCCCTATTTGCAAAGGATAATAATAGACAAAAGAGAGAAATCACAGCAGCACCACATATAATAAAAGACTCACCACTGTCCTAAGAGGTTCTTGGGGAAGGTGCTTAAAAGGAACCTTAACTGCTAAGGATGGGTGCTAAGGTGCCCTCTGCCCTTGTCTCAAGGGAAGTGGGAAGGCTGGGAGAGAGAAGAAAAGCCGTGGTGCCTACTGCCTCTGATACCTGCTTTCTCTGGAGACAAGTGTCCTGCCATGTCTGGAAGTCAGGTAGGGGACGAGCACGGTCCCAGCAGCCTGACCATCACCCGGTGCAGCGGGTGTGCGGGCTGGGGCCCCTGTCCCTGCTATCAGCATGTTGTCAGGAGAGCTGCACTTTGTACCTTCTTGGGGCCTGAAAACAATTTTGCAGGAAGATGCCTTGAATCTGAAGCCCGTTTGGGGTTGTGCAGCAATCCCTGCTTCCCTCTATAATAGCTTCCTTCCCAATTTTTCTGTTTTGAAACTGCCAAGGAAACCCGGTGGGTTTGAGAGGCTCAGGTGGGGGCTGACTTCTGGGCTTAAAGCTCCAGGCACGTGGGGGTTGGGGGGGACTCCCCTGGGGAGGTGCTGTAGGAGAGAGAAAGTGCCAGCTGGAGTTTCAAGGTTGGGCAGCCTCATAACCTTCAAAAAAGCAAGCCTTGCAGACTTCAGCATATAAATTGACCCCAAAGAAAAGGTGACCCTTTCATATTTCAGGTTCTGTGTGAAAAAGAAAAAAAAAATTCTATGAAGATGCCAGGGCCATTCTTCACGGGATTGGAGTCTACCTTAATTTTTAACTTGACTCCCTTCTCTCTGCTCTTTGCACAAAAAGGATATCAGTATTTTATATTTGTATGAATTAATGGACCTGTTTCCGATCCTTCTTCCTGTGAACACAGGTTTCCAGGGCACACTGTCTTAATTCCAAATGGGGGTAAAGATTTCCCCTTTGCAAAGGTGACCATTCCTTTTTCCGGGTCTCACATAGGCTGTCGGCCTTCCTTTGGACTACACCGAATTTAAACCCTGTGGGTTTTTGTAAGTGCTTGGTCTGTAATACATGTTTAGAATGTGCTAGTTTGATTCTGTTTGGTCTGCTCTTCCCAGCATAAAACATGTCCACACCCGGGAGGATGGGAAAGCGACAGTCCGAATCTGCCTTCACTCCCTGCCCAGTGTTTAGTTACTGCTGCCTTTTGACAAAAGAATTACTTTCTCTTCCTGGTTTTGAATTGAAGACCTTTTGTGTATTTACTGCAAATATGATAAATGCTAGTCTGTAGAAACCAGCTGCCTGGTAGGGCTGGGGGCAGCGTTTTTAACACCTGGCAGTTTGCATTTCAATATAGTGGCTTAAAGAAAACTCTCACACAATAAAAACAAAAACCCAACTCAAAACAATGATTATCCTTGGCTGCCAGGAGGGAAATAAGAGTAGGCTTGGGCTGGGGAACTTGCTGGGAAGTTACTGCTCAGACGTGAGGTCCAGTCTGGTTCATGTTTATGGGCATCTTCGATGTGCAATTGAGGTACCGGACATGGAGATGCAGGTTAGTTGGGCAGATGAGCAGGTTGGCAGAGGAGCAGGTCAGGAAACCCTAGAGTCTCAAAGGGTGACCAAAGAGATGGGCCTGCTTGGGCATATCCAGGCAACTGGAAGAGGCTGTGCCTGGATTGGGTTGGGAACCAGTTTGGGGCAGCCAGGGAGAGTGAAAGCAGAAGTATGGTGCAGAGTGGAAGGGGCAGAAACGGTCTCCAGTTCTCTCTTTACCAAGAGCAGGAGCACCTGCCTGGATCCCAGTGGCTGTCCTGTGGTCTTCAGGGGCAGGTCAGAGGAGTGAAAGGCAAACTCAGGCCCAGTTAACCTGTGGTTGTATGGCAGGGGTCTGACTTGAGTGTGCCTCTGTCATCTCCAGGACCCTAGGTGGGAACATAGGACCCCACTGATGGAGCATTTCTTAGGTGAGGAGGTGGTGGGGGAGATAGGCAGATGTGCAGGAGAAGGGGAGGAGTTCCCAACCAGGTTGTCTGCAAATGGTGTGTATTCTTATCTCCCGTAGCACAGAAGGTTCTTGATGGCTGGACCCACTCCTTGGAAAGGATGCTGTTCATGGCTGTTGCATGCACCAGCTAAGCTCTCTAAAGCCCACTAGTGATAAAGGTGATCTAGAGAAAACAAACATCAGTGAAAAAAACAAACAAACGCAAACAGCATTTATCCCAGTTTAGTGGCGAGACTTGGATTAGGCAGGTCACGTGACCCACAACTTTCCTTCAATCCTTGGGAGACTTCTTCCGTGGAAATCTTTTTCGGCAGCTTTGCAATTTTGATTTTCAGTTAATTAGATTTGTGCTGTTTGGGAGACTTGGTTAATGCATTTCACCCCACAGAGCTAATTTGCCTCTGTCTAAATTAGGTCTTCACTGTGGTGGAAGGTGTACATGGGATGTGTGAATATAGACTCACATGGGGTGTTGAGAGACCGTTAGTCAGTAAACAAGAGAGGGCTTGGAAATCGTATTTGTTATCTTCGTCATTATTATGGAACGTCTGAGGTCCCACTGAGTGAATAGAGGTGTTCTTCAGAGAAAGGGCATCTGTGACTGTACAGTGGTCTTATTACATGTCCCTTGAAATACAACCCAATGTCCTGCTGTATTATCAACTCAGACTCTTGCATTAATAAGAAGGGAAATCTGTTTGGAGGGTATAAAGTAGTAGATAATACATAGTAATAAATGCACAGTCTCTAAACCTTAGAGCTGAGAGGGATCCCAGGAGCTGTCTTAGCCAGTGCCTCATTTTACAAGCCTAGGGTCTTTCTTCCTTCTGAGTTTGGAAGATTGTATACTTTTCCTTCCTTTTCTGTGTATACAGTTCCTACTGGATGGTGTTTGGATGGACAGGAGGGAGGGGAGAGAGGCTAATCTGATTGCATGGATATATTTGACAGGTGACTGCAGAAACCGAGTGAGGGCTTATGGTCCAGTTTTATGGATTTGTCACCAGTCCTGTCCTTTGTATCCCTTTTCCTGTGTTAGAGATTATAGAATGTGTGTTAGTGATATGATACCAGGAATCATAATTTCATAATTTATATCCTGCTTATTTTCTCAAAAGGCTTTGAGGCAGTTAAAAAAAAAAAAAAAAGTGGGGTTAGGAGACCTAGACAGATAGAATCAAACTCTTTGTCTCTACTTCTCCTAGGAGTGCTCCAAAGCCATCCGTGGAGGTGGGCTGTGTTTTCAGAGCACCCATCCATAATAGTTAGGATCTATGGGCTTGGCGCCCATAGTTCAGTGGTTAGGGCTCTAGCCACATGCACTGAGGCTGGTGGGTTTGAACCTGGTCTGGGCCTGCTCAACAACAATAACAAAAAAAAAAAAGCTGGGTGTTGTGGCGGGAGCCTATAGTCCCAGCTACTTGGGAGGCTGAGGCAAGAGAATCGCTTAAGTCCAAGAGTTTGAGGTTGCTGTGAGCTGTGAGGCCACAGCACTCTACCGAGGGCGACATAATGAGACTCTGTCTCAAAAAAAATAAAAAAAGTTAGGATCTATGCATGTCAGAGATCATACCTGTCATCAAGAGCTGTTCTCACCTCTTGCACCACCTCTGATGGGAGGAAGCCTTTGCCTACTGGAGTGCCACATTCGATTAGCCATGTCTGCCAAGGCCAGGATGTGGGGTGGTGGCACATTTGCTCTCTGTGACCATTCAGCCTACACTGCCAACAGAGATGGTGGTGCATGGATGGTCTTATTTTAGGCATTTTGAAAAAAGAAAAGAGACATAACCTCTGTCCTTGGGAAAATTATAGCTCCATCAGAAAGGCAGAATATGTGCACACAGAGGACTTAATGCCTACAGAGTCTCAACAGTCTCAATTAGCATTATTAGCATAATTTAGTAATAACTGCCCTATTATACCATATCCCATTTTATGGTTTTGATACGTGGAATAGACAGAATAGAATGAACAGAGAAAGAAGTCAAGACTCTAGACTCTGAAATAGGGACTTATTCCCTGCGGCTGCACAGCCTGCAAAGGACCCTGTGCATTCGGGGCAGTAGAGCCTCACCCTTGGATTGTGCGTCTAAAGCAGGATGTGGAAGGTGGGCAAGGGTGAGCCTATTGGGAAGTGGTGGAGGAGGACCTGAAAGATAAAGGTAGGTGGTCCAGGGAGGTTGTTCTCTGCTGTGGCTGTTCTCTTATCAGAGCCTTTCCGCTGTTCCAGACTCTTCACCTGTTTTATCTCTCCTGAAGGTTGGTCTCAGAGTGTGGGCCTTACTTCTGAAGTCACCCCTGAACTGTGCCCTCCGGGGACTACTCCAGTTTTCTTTACCTTTTGAGAGAGTGTGGCCATCATAGCTCACTGATGTCATCACAGCTCCCATCAGCCTCAAACTCTTGGGCTCAGATGATCCTCCTACCTCAGCCTCCCGGGTAGCTGGGACCACAGGAGACCACCACAACGCCTGGCTAGGTTTTCTGTTTTTAGTGGAGATGGGATGTTGCTCTTGCTTGGGCTGGTTGTGAACACCTGAGTTCAAGGGTTCCTGTGGGGCGTGTTGGGGCGGGGCGCTGGTGCCATTCATAAGAAGCTTGAAGGGTGAGGGTGTGGGAAGCTTCTGTAGGGAAACCAGGTCTGGACAGGTGCCTGGGGGGCTCCTGGGGAAAAAAGGTAGGCAGGCACAGAATCGCTTCCAGCAGATTCCTGAATCTAGGTCTTAGAGCACAAGGAGCATCTGAGTGGCAAGTTAGTTCCTCTGGTTTCCTTGCGTTGTTTCTCCTGTTAAGTGCTAAGAAGACTCCACGCGGCAGGAACATCTGTGCTCCTCAGGATTCTGTGGCTGATTTGTTAAATGTAAATTTCCTAATGTAGGTTGCAGAGCTGTTAAAGGAGAGACACAGGGAGGCCGGAGGGAAGCCTCTCTCTCTACTCAATACTGTGCCTGCGGCTTCCGGGCCCGCCTGGCCTCAGCCCTGGGGTGCGTGGGCTCTGGAAGGACAGTTTGTGCCAGTGGTCAGGAGGCTGTGGGCAGCTGCGGCTGTGGCCTTGTTTTCCTCTGAGCTAGTATGGGGGGGACACCCAGAGATGACACAGAGCAAGGTCCATGCCTGTGGGTGGGCTGAGACCGTTGCTCAGATGGAGGCGAAGAAGGTGTTTGGAAACAGCGTGGCATGGGAGTCCGTGCCATCTCTAGTGACTGGGGACCCTTGTTAGCATTTTCTAGGGCTGAATGGTTATCAAGCCCATCACTCCACTTCATGCTGAGGAAGCCAAGACAGAGAGTAGTGAGGTGACCTTCACAAGATTGCACAAATGCTTTGGTGGCATAGCCAGGACAAGAATGGGAGTGTCCAGGTTCTCAATTCAAGATGCAATTTTGTTCACATTTACACTTGAAAATCAGGATGAAGTCTGGGCATCGAGGCAAGGCAGGGAGGGTCACCTGAGCCCTAGCCTAGGACTTCAAGGTTGCTGTGAGCTAGGATGTTGCTGCTGCACTCTACCCAGGCTGACAGAGTGAGACCCTGTCTCCAAAAAAAAAGGAGGGCGGTTCCTGTGGCTCAGTGAGTAGGGCGCTGGCCCCATATGCCAAGGGTGGCGGGTTCAAACCCAGCCCCGGCCAAACTGCAACAAAAAAATAGCCGGGCGTTGTGGCGGGCACCTGTAGTCCCGGCTGCTTGGGAGGCTGAGGCAAGAGAATCACGTAAGCCCAAGAGTTAGAGGTTGCTGTGAGCCGTGTGACGTCATGGCACTCTACCCGAGGGCGGTACAGTGAGACTCTGTCTCTACAAAAAAAAAAAAAAAAAGGAAGAAAGTCAGGATGTGCCTTACTAGTGGATGTGTCAGAATGGTGACTCTTACACTCCACGGGGCCTTAGGTTTGGTCAAATACAATAGAGACTGTTGATTGAGAGCTTGCCTTTTTTTTTTTTTTTAAAGACAGGAGTCTCCCTTTTTCTGTCTGGCTAGAGTGCTATAACATCATCATAGCTCACTGCAAGCTCAAACTCCTGGGCTCAAGTCATCCTCCTGCCTCAGCCTCTGTAGTAGCTGGGACTACAAGCATGTGCCATGATACTCGGCTAATTTTTCTATTTTTAGTAGACATAGGGTCTCGCTTTGTCAGGTTGGTATCAAACTCCTGAGTTCAGGTGATCCACCCACCTTGGCCCTCTGAAGTGCTAGGATTACTGGAGTGAGCCTCCACCCCTGGCTGAGAACTTGCTTTATGACCAGTATTGTGTGGATTGTTTTGAACGTATTTTCTCATTAATCACAAACAAAACAGACCCCCTTCGAGTAAGGTTTTTTAAATGCTCTTTTCTGATGAGAATGCTGCTAAGTCCTCTTTTCCAGCCGCGCTGCCGGGTAGTGGTGGAGCGGGGAGAGGGGCTTGCTGCAGCTCTTGGACTTGGCTTCATCAAGTGAGCCCTCCACCTGCCCCCTGCATCATCTTGCTTTCAGCTTCTCTGGAACGACAATCCTTTCTTCCTTTGAGTGGTCACTAGGCTGCCGCCTTCGAGTTTTCTGGACACTTGCTGCTGAACTGTGTTCTGATCGAAAGAAACACAATTACTCTCTGAGGCTCAAGGGCAATTGTGAACACTTGCAGTCTGCTTTCTTGTTCAATACTTGCTTGGAGTGTCTCTCTTGAGAGGGTTGGAAAGGCATCTTTGGGTGGAGGATGATCTGTTGGAGAATTGGCTCTGTTGTGGGGACAGCGATGGTCTGCTTGTTGCCTCTCTTAGGGAGAAAGGAGAGTTATTTTTATTTAGGCATGAATGTGGGGATTTGAATCCAGGGTAGAGGTGATGTCTTGCCTCTTTCGGGCACAAACCAGTTTATAGAAAGGTAATAGAGAGGATGGTTAGGTATGCCGGGGCTCTTTGGAGAGTCCTCCAGGGAGAAGCCCCGATGGGAGGACTGTCAGATGTTCCCTGCCAGTTTGCAGAGCGCTTGGAGGTAATATTTTAAGACAGTTGGGAAGGGTCAGAGGTTCCTGCCCTTAGAGTCTCGTCAAAGAACTAAGTGATGCCCAAAGGAGATTAATAATTCTTCCAGAATTCTGAGTCTTAAGCTTTCCTCTCTCCTTTCTTCTTGTTGAAATAGGCTGGTTGAGGAATGCCTCTAACCTTTATTTTAAGGTGCAAGTAGACTCTTTGCTTTTGCAACAAAGCAGAGGGCCCCTGCAGAGGGTGGTCCAGAGAGGGAGAAGGAAGAGACATGGGTGCAAAGGGCCTTGGTAGCTGTCTGAGCCATGTATATAGCCATGCCCTAGAGATGAGAGCAGACGTCTCAGCCTCCCCCGCCTGTTCTCTGCTGCACCACCCTCTGTTCATCTGGGCCCTCGTCTCTCCTTGTTCCCTCCTGCCTTCTCCTAGTCCCCTGATTCTGCACCACCCATTTGGATCAAGGTGAGAAGGGCATAAGAGCATTGCACTGGTTCTCAGACTCTGGGACATAATAGGGAGCTATGGGCCTGAGGTCTGGGAGGCTGTAGCTGCTTCCTATGATTCTGAGTACCTCCAAAGCCTTTGAACACAGCTTGGCCAGATAGGCTGTGCAAAGTGACCAGGAATCTCTTGTTTCCACTTCTGAGACTGCTGTGTTCTTATTGAGCCTCCTGCCTCTGGCTTCTAAGCCGAACCACTCAGTTATTACTCTGCAGATAGAGATGGCAATTATAAACACTTTGAGAGCTGCCATTCGCTTCACTTGGCAAGGTGACGCAGAACATTAGATGAGAATTAGAGAAGGAGAAGAAAACGATCAAAGGAAACTCTCCCCCACCCCACCTTCCTGTGATATCCCAACTCCAGGGCATTCCATCCCAAATATTAGTTGTGGAAGTATCCCAGGCTCTCTGGAGGTAAGAGAGCTCTGTTACACTAGGATCATGCTGAGCCTTCTCCTGGACCAGGCCAGAAGAGCTCCCTGTGGCGGAGGAGCCTGATCTGTCTTTTTTGCTCATGCTGGAAGGCTCATCTGGGGAGCCTGCTCACCTGGGGAGCCATCATGTTTGTGCTAAAGAAGTGCATGGGGAGGTTTGGCACCCGTGGTACAGTGGTTAGGGTGCCAGCCACATACACTGGGCTGACGTGTTCGAACCTGGCCCAGGCCTGCTAAACAACGACAACTACAACTAAAAAATAGCTGAGAGTTGTCCTAGATACTTGAGAGGTTGAGGCAAGAGAATCGCTTAAGCCCAAGAATGTGAGGTGGTTGTGAGCTGTGATGCCACGGTACTCTACCGAGGGCGACATAATGAGACTCTGTCTCCAAAAAGAAAGGTGCATGGGGAGAAAGGAGAAGAGGGAGATGTGGTCAGATGATGAAGGACCCTGCTGTTAGATGTTCTTATTTTTCAGTCTTGGGAAATGAGTGGCCTCTAAAGAGATCCCTTGGTATTGGACTGGGCACCTTTGCCCTGGGTTTAAGTTTTAAGGTCCATGAGGGTAGGGGCAGGTTGTTCACAGCTGTCCCTATAGTGCTGGGCCCAGAGCTCCGTAAGTACCTGTGAGAGCTGAACAAGAGGATGGATCTGGTGTGTTGTGGCCCCCAAAGCAGGGAGGGGTGCCAGCCAGCTCTGTTGCCCTAAGGACAGGAGGCACGCGTACCTTGTCTTGTCAGTTTGGGTGGCCTCTGTACTTTCTGGTTAGGGGTTGGTGCTTGGAGTCCAGTTAGAAAAGCTCGAATGGAAAAATTTATTCCTGTTTCAGGAAGGGTAAGAAAAATACTTGTTCCCATCATCAAAGTGGAAATTTAAGTCAATGACAATGGAAACTATTTCTGGTCATTTGCAGAATGGGTGGGGGGAGTGGGTTGACTCAAACAGGTTAGAAGAATGAAGGCACTATAAATTTTTGGGGTGAAATAACAGCATAGAAATGCCCCCCCCCCCCCAAGGGAACATGAATCAACCCTTAATCAAACATAAATGAAAAACTTTTGTGTAGTGCTCACTCCAACTGGCTGCCGCGTCACCAGCTGTTAGGTCTGTGCTTGGCTGTTGGTGCCATCCAGGAGGACTTGGCCACTCTGGGAGAAGCATCGACTTTCTCTCTTCTCCCCCAGAAGTCCTTGTTGTCGCTGACCTGTCCCTCCTTTCCTTGCCCACCCTCTGTGTTCAAGCTGGAAAACCCAGTTGTGCTTGTTGCAGGTCTGTGGATTAGTTTGATACCTGGAGGGTCCTGGTAAAACTCGAGGGATGTGGGGTAGTGAGCAGAGCCCATGTAGGAGCCGTGTGCCGTGTTCAGACAGGCTGGGAAAGCTGCAGTGGATGGGCGAGGTCTCTGTGTGGGGGGCGTATGTGAGATGAGCAGGGCCGTGTGTCTGTGGTGGGTGATCCTGGGTGGTGGCTGTGGGGCCTGTCATATTAATCTCATTACTTTTGTGAAAGTTTGCAAAGGTCCTTAATAAACAGCGTAAAAGAAGCTGTTGACCCCAAGATTCCCTGTGGGCCTCACCCCCTCATATGAGGTGTAGGTCTGTTACCCCGTCTGTTCTACACGGACTGATGCTACAGAGATCCATGTCCTAAATTCCTGCAGGGAAGGGAAGAGGAAAAATATGAGACAGATTGATCAGTAGAGTTCTGAGTGAGAGTGTTATGTGTTCCCATGGCCTTCTGGGCAGCCATGTCTGAGAAGCAGTTTGGGTTTTCCCTACTCCCAAGTCTGGCTGAGCTCAATGAGTGTCCAGCAGGGCGCCTGGTGGGCCTCCCCAAATGCCCAAGGTCCCTGCCTGTGAGGCCTTTTGCTGCTGTCCCCACATCCTCCTCATGGGATGCCCCTTTCTGTGATGGGCACACCTGTTTTCCCTGGCAGGGCCTCGTTTGGACTCCCAGAGGGACCCTGGTGCCTGCTGTGGCTGCTCAGTCCCGCGTCCTGGGGCCTCAGTGGGGTGGGCAGAGCAGGAGGGAGAGAATAGACAAACTGAACACCACTGTGGGGGGCAGGAGGGGCCTTTAAGGTGCACCCTGGAAGGCTGTCTATGGCATATGCACTCGCTACCGTGAAAGGGTGTCTGGGTTTTGAATTTGTGCTGCATCCTCTATTTCCTTGTGACTCAGCTGCTCTAGCTCTGTGAGGAGCATCCTCCCTAGGGTTCTTCTGGAATGGCTTTCTTTTCAGTGATGACTTGGTTTACCAGGTCATGCAGCTGTTGTGTTCTGTGACCACAGAAGGAGAAAGCAGTCATTCCTGTCCTTAAGGATCCTGGGGTTCTGTGGGTGCAGTCCAAGCCCTGGGAGCAAGGCAGGACAGTGGGGTCTTTGAGTAGCCACGTGGTGCCACAGGTCTGGCTCTCCCTACTCCGTCAGGGTCCCTTCTGCCCACTGACAGTGGGGCTGGATGTTTGGGGACTGTGGCTTTTCAGTTCCCGGAGGAATCGGCAGGTGAGATGGGGAAGATTTGCTTCTTCTGCCTCCCAAATGGCTGCTCCTTGTAGCCTGTGACACTTGGGTCTATCTGGGCAACTGCAGTGTCTCCTATCCTGCCTGGCTTCAGGCTGGCGTTTTGTTATAGTTTGGCTCTGTCTATAATAGAGGGGTGGTGACAGTTTCAGAAATGGATGGTGGTAGCTTTTTCTTGGGAATGAGCAGAGGCCATGTCCAAGTCCATCCTGTACCTGTTCCTCCTCCTGTCTCTCCAGGCCAGCCTTCTTGGGCTGTGGCTGAGAAGGGTGTGTGTCCCCACCTCTCTGACCCCCTGTGTGGTCTTCCCTGACCTGCTTCTTTGAGTTACAGGCGTGGGGACTGACCAGGCCTTGTGCTCCTGACAAGGAGGAGAGCAGGGCAGTGGTGAGGAAGTGGGGAGGTGAGGGGCTGCAGCGCAGCATCTGGTGCTGCCAGAACGGTCACTTTGTCATGTCACTTTGCTCTGTGAGCCTCCTGTGGACAAAATTGAGGATTGATTGTGTCTGTTTTGCTAGTTAGAGTTGCCCCCAGGTCTGATGGGGCTGTGCTGGGGAGGCCCTCACTTGTGAGTAAAACTGGGGTACAGAGGACCCGTGGCGTCATCTTTCATTTGGTTGCTTGCTGGAGCTTCTTTTATAAACTCCTAACACCTTGGTACTGAATGGTGTAAGCTTACAGACTCTTATCTGCAATTCTGATATCCAAAACATTCTGAACACAAGTGTTTCTGTAATCATGTGAACTGTATTTCTTGCTCCCTTTAGTGTGGCTATCATGGATTTTGCTGAAGAAGTCTCAGTGTGTTGGCTCACAGGTTCTGGGCAGCGAGGTGGGAGGGGAGACGAGAGCTATATAGTACATAATTTATGTACTTGTTACCTGTCTGGATAGAGAAACATTTAAATCCAAACCTATTTGGCCCAAGGGCTTTGCATATGGGATCCTGGGCTTCTATTTCTTGGTTCTAGCTGGCCTCTTCCCATTGGACAGTAAGGACCTTAGACTATGTCCTAGTTGATATTTTTGTGTTTTTCTCAGAATCTTCAAGATTAACTGGTAATGTGTGAGTAAATACCCAGTAAGAGTTTGTAGGGCCAGTGGATAACAACAGCTAACATTGATTAAGCGCTCTTTTTCTAAATGCTTTACTTATTTTCACTCATTTACTATTTACAATTGCCCTGTAAGAAGGGACTCATTTTATCTGTTTTATGGATGGGAAAATTGAGGCAGCTGCTACTTAAGTAACTTGCTCCTGGTCACACGGCTGGGAAGTGGAGAGGTGAGATATGAATTCAGGAAGCCTGATGTTAGCTGCCAACCAGACTGTCTGAGGGAAGGAATAAAGGCACCTACCTGGCGGTTCAAGCTGAGTGGTGCAGGGAGCAAGCAGAAGGACTGTATCCACGGAGGTGTTGCTTTCTTGCTTTCAGAGTTGGAAGTCTTGCTCCTCTGAGAGCAGTTTTGATAGCGTGATAAAACGGCTGGATGTGGGAAAGAGAAAACGCTTAGTGAGTGTTTTACCGAGTGCGACATTGAACTTGGTATTGACAGAAGCAGGCCATCCAACAGATGTCTTTATGGTCATCTTGTCCAACATCCGTGAAGATAACACCCGAGGTGGAGTGACTTGCTTGGAGGTCGCACGGCCTGTGACTAGAATCTGGATGCCTTTTCTCTTGCATCATTCCAGGGATGCACCTGGAGTGAGTGCTGAGTTCTGTGGTTTTCAGCCCAGAACTGTGGAAATTCTGCTCTTGGCTGATCAGCTTGCCAGCTGACCATGTAACTTGTGAATTGGTATCAGATGAACTTTCAGAACATAGGAAGTGTTCTATGCAACATGCCCCTTTTTGTGGCATCAAGGGGGACTAGGGGTCCCTATCCTTTGCTCCTGTTCTCAGAGCCTTGTGAGGGCAGAACTGAGGATTGATTGTGTCCATTTCCCCAGCTTGAGATTCCCCTGAGGTCCCGTGGAGTTGTGCTGGGGAGGTCCGAGCTTGCCAGTAAAGCCAGGGTAAGAGGATTTGCACTTTGGTGTTTCTGCTCAGGGTAAGATGTTTGTCCTTGACTGTTTTCGTACTTGGGAGTGCACTGCCAAGCCTGTAAATCTGGTCCAGGCGGCTGGTTCTTTATTTTTATTTCTTTATTTTTTTTAGAGACAGAGTCTTACTTTATCGCCTCTGGTAGAGTGCTGTAGCGTCACAGCTCACAGCAACCTCCAATTCCTGGGCTTAGGCGATTCTCTTGCCTCAGCCTCCTGAATAGCTGGGACTACAGGCGCCCGCCACAACGCCCGGCTATTTTTTGTTGCAGTTTGGCCGGGCTGGGTTTGAACCGGCTACCCTTGGTATATGGGGCCGGCGCCCTACTCACTGAGCCACAGGTGCCGTCATGGCGGCTGGTTCTTTCTCTCCTGTCTGGGATAGGGGAACTGTCTTTCCCAGGAGTGGCTCAGATGTTCCCTCCTCCCCTTAGAATTCAGTATGCAAAGGAACTGCTGCTCTTGTGGAGGCATACATTTTTCTCTTTTTATTAATTTCTTTAACTATCTGTTTATCTCAGCAGTGGTCCTATTCTAAAAGCAAAATACGCTGGGCTCAGAAGTAATCTAACAATTTCTTGATAGTGGAATCTTCCCCAAATGCCAACATTGGTTTCTTTCCATCCATCCATCCATCCATCCATCCATCCATCCATCCACCCACCCACCCATCTAGCAAAGTCCCTTCTGTCCTTTCCAGTGTACACATAGACATAACTTCACATTTATTTCTGTTTTTTTTTTTTTTTTTTAAATTAGATCATATGATACATTGAAATCATACTAGGAAATTCGACCTTATTCTGGAAAACACATAGTTTAGTAACTTTCTGCACATCCCCCCAGAGCACCACTGTATAGAGACGGCCTAATTTAACTAATCTTCTGTGGTTGGACAGTTGGGTGACTCGGCTTTGCCTGTATGAACAGTATGACAGTGAACCTCCTGAATAACCTTTTTTTCCCCTTAAACCTGCTTGTTGGCTGGTTGCCTGAGGTGGCATTCCTCTGTATGGAACTGCTGGGTCACAGTTTGTATGTTTGGTTTGGAGGGGTGAGAAGGGGAGATGGATCCATTTTGCAGGAGGATGTGACTGAACTTTTGTTGTCTGATTACTCCATCGTTAGGCTTGAGGGACCTTTTAACTTTGTGAACGATTAAGAAAGTAACTCTCTTGTAGGCTTAGGGGGAGGGAAGACCTTAGCTGGTGTGTGCTCTGGGATCGTGTTCCGGTGTTCCTGTCCCATCTGGTGATGGGACAGAGACACTGAGAATAAGCGTGTGTCACTTCCCCTCACGAGAATGACTCATTCCAGGGGCTTATTTAAATTTCTCCCTGCAAGATAGCTCTACATTTTGTAGAAATAGGATTATTAAAATAAGTTTTCACCACCTTTGGCTACATTTGGAAAAAGCTGTATTTCCTTTGGCTTGGTAGTAGAAGACAAGTAAATAATTTTTTTTTTTTTTAAGGGTAAATGGTAATATTTTGTATTTCCATGAGTGTGTTCTGTCTTTTAAACTCAGAATGTTTAACAGTAAATTATTTGATTCCTTCTAACAATACCCCTGTGTGGGAGGCCTGTATAAACTTCTATTAAGGGCAAATAACACGGTAAACCTAAGCTCTGAAATGTGTAATTTCTTACCCGTCTGGGTGAGCCAGAAACCCGTACTGGGGTTTTACCGTGGTGGAAGTGTGGGTCACTGAGGGTAGAAGGAGGTTTTCTCAAAGACCTATTTACATGAGTTGGTGAAAAAAGGTTTGTCCTTGTTCCCTCCCTCCTTCACCAGTGTTTGAGTTCCTTGTGAGGAGCTTTTGGGCACAATGAATACGTCTCAGCCAGCAGGCTGTTGAAAACATAATCAAATCAGAACCCTCGTTTTCTGAGTTACGTAATTTTGCAGAACGGACGCAGAAGCTCCTGGGAAAAACTGCCCGTCCTCCTGTTAATTTTAAGGTCCATTTATAAAATTAGAAGCTGTGTTGAACAGATGAATATGAAATGGAACTTGCTATTAAAGATTTTTTTTTTTTTTTTTTGGTTAGATAGCCTTATTTAACCTTTCTGTGTCTCAGAGGTTGGTGGCCTTTGCCTATGGCGCCTTCATGGAAAAAGTTCTAAATATAGCTCCTGTTTGTTGTTGAATAATGACTTGGGAGGGCGGGCGGAAGTTTCCAGCTTCTTTCAGTCACTAAAGTGGACAGAGGCGTCCAGTCCAAAGGGAGACCGTAGGCCTGAGTCCTCAGAACTGCTGTTGGCGTGGGCTTAGCGGATGCTCAGAACAGCCTGCCTGTCTCTCTCCATTGCCTGCCTCCTCCCCAGAAGCCTCTGATTAATTCCTGGCTGGTAAACAGGTAAAGGTTACCGCCACCATTCGGATCCTCTTAAGACTTTTGTCCCCACTATGTTCCTCATCTACAAGTCCTTGGTCATTATCCTAACACAGTGCTGAAGGGAAGGGATAATTAAAAAAAAAAAAAAAACAGAAAATGAACACATACAGCAAACACTGGGTTTCATTCTGTGTGTTTCCCAAGGGTGCTTCGTAATGCTGTGACAAGAGCCGGCAGGGGCGGGGCCCTGGGGTTCACGTTTCTGTTGCATATAATCTTGCGCAGGACTTTGACTTCTCTTCCTGGTGAGATCAGGGATTGGATTATATTCCTTAGCCCTGCCCAAAGAGGTTTTGTTCCTTAGTGTCTCAAAGCAGTTGAACCAAAATAATGAAACTTTTTTTGTTTGTTTGTTTTTTGAGACAGAATCTCACTCTGTCGCCCTGGGTAGAGTGCTCTGGTGTCATGCCTCACAGCAACCTCATACTTCTGGGCTCAAGCGATTCTCCTGCCTTCAGTCTCCTCAGTGGCTGGGACTACAGGTGCCTGCCACACTTGGCTAGTTTTGCTATTGCTCAGGCTGGCCTTGAACTCCTGAGCTCAAGCAATCCACTCAGAGTGCTAGAATTACAGGCGTGAGTGACTGTGCCTGGCCTAATGAAACTTTTTGAAGAACTGACTGAGAACACATTGTCCAGTCTTCCCTTCTACATTTCCACGTGATTTCTTTCTTTCTTTTTTTTTTTTTAAAGAGAGAGTCTCAACTTTGTTGCCCTCAGTAGAGTGCCTTGGTGTCATAGCTCACAGCAACCTCAGAGTCTTGGATTCAAGAGATCCTTTTGCCTCAGCCTCTCAAATAGCTGGGACTACAGGTGCCTGCCATAATGCCCAGCTATTTTTTTTGTTTTTTTCTTTTAGAGACGGGGTTTCACTCTTGCTTAGGCTGGTCTTGAACTTGTGAGCTCAAGTGATCCCCTTCTCTCAGCCTCCCAGAGTGCTAGGATTATAGGAGTGAGCCACCATGCCTAAGCCCTCCACATCGTTTCTTGATGAACCTGTAACCCACTGTAGACCTCTTCTTTGAGGCCTCTGAACTGGGAAAGGGGCAGGCTGATGCTACCTGGGCTCCTAGTAGCATCTCTGAATGCTCATGAAGTGGAAGTGAGTTGAGATATGAAGAAAGGGAACATGTGAGGTGAGTCAGACTGTCGGCCGTGGTGAGGACCTTGGATAAGCCATGTTGTTGGGGCTGATCATTGCAATAGCTGTAATTTCCCCGCCGCCCCTTTTGAGCAAGAACTAGAAAGTTTCAGGTACACATCCATGTGGTGGAAGACGTGTGTGAGCAGAGGGTGCCCGGTGTGTCCAGCAACAGCACTGTTCTAGGTTTCTCAGGCGGTGTCTTAAGGGTAGTGGAGGCCTGTCTGCCTCTTTTCAGAGGATAAGATTTGTGTAATGCTCTATGTTTTATAACTTGACACCAGTAAAATGGGGAGGCTACAATTTTACCCTGGCTTTCTATGGAAATCACCTTCTCTTGTGTTGTTTTTAATGTTACAGTTTTGAATGTTTATTTTTAAGACAAGGTCTCACTCTGTTTCCCAGGCTGGAGTGCACAGTCATTGCTCACTGTAGACTTCAATTCCTGGGTTCAAGTGATCCTTCTGTCTCAGCCTCCTTAATAGCTGGGACTATTGGTACATGCTGTTGCACCCGGCTCATTTTTTTTCTTTTTTGTAGAGTTGGGGTCTCACTATGTTGCCCAGTCTGATCTCAAGCAGTCCTCCTGCCTGGGCCTCCCAAAATCCTGCATTTGCATGTGTGGGCAGCCTAGCTTACTTAGCCTGTAACCTTGCTTTTAAAATCATTCTAAGAAAATGTCAGTGAGGACACCTGTCTATCACCTTCTTGTATTCTTTTCTTATACTGAATGAAAAGATTTGCCATCTATGTTTGGCGTACTTTTCCAGAGAACATTCTATGGGAGTTTAATAATGAGATTTTGGTTCTCTCTGAGGAACTGGTAAACTTTTCTCCTTTTGGTAAAGAAAATTTTGTAACTGATTGTGTTGCTTTTTTTCTGTGGGCTGCCAGGAGACTTAAAGCCTAATGTGGAGGAGAGTCGCAGCAGTTGGGTTAGTCTAGTTATTTATATAATACTTCCTTTCCACGGACATGATTTTCTTTAATTTTAATTTCATTGTTGGTTTTATGTTTCTTGTTAATCATCTGAGATCCTTTGTGCAAAGAGCTGAATTGAGAATACTTTAAAAACAAACATACAAAATACAAAAGAAAAAGCACAAGGATTTCATGCAGTTAGAAAAGCTTTGGAATGTAAAAACTTTCTTCTCTTAGAGAAGCTGGGTGGGGTGGCTCATGCCTGTAATCCTAGAACTCTGGGAGGCTGAGGTGGGTGGATTGCTTGAGCTTAGAAGTTTGAGACCAGCCTGAGCAAGAGTGAGACCCCATCTCTACTAAAAATAGCAAAACTAGCTTAGTGGTGTGGCAGGTGCCTGTAGTCCCAGCTACTTGGTAGGCTGAGGCAAGAGGATTATTCAAGCCCAAGAATTTGAGGTGGTTGTGAGCTATGATGCTACCATGGGACTCTACCAGGGCAACAGAGTGATACTCTGTCTCTAAAAAAAAAAAAAAAAGAAAGAAAAAGAGAGATTAATAATACTAGCATAATATTTAAGAGCACAGATTTAGGAACCAGACTGCCAAATCCTGGCTTTATTAATTTACTGGCTGTGTGACCCAGGCAAGTTATTTTACCTCTCTGTTCCTTAGTTTCCACGTTTGCAAAATGAAGATGATAATACCTCCTCTCTTATAGGGATTGTGAAGAGTAGATGAGTTTAATGAATCCAGAAGACCCTAAGAAATGTGTCCAATGCATATAAAAAACCTATACGCTTTATGTATTACTTGCAAGTTACTAGATCTGGAATTTTTTTCACAGTAGCATCAGAACTCTTCTTTTCTTCCAGCTCTTGACTTTTTTTTAACAGACTGATCCTTGATCTGCCAAGCCAACTTTTTCCTGGTGTAATTTGCCAAGGTGTGTGGTTTGCACCCTTTAAAAGTTTTTTTTAAGAAGAAAGAAAAAAATATTTGCCCTCCAGGTTTGGCATACTTTTCCAGAAGATCAAGGAAAAGAAGAAATGGTTTCTCTTGTCTGCAGCTACCAAAGCCTTGCCCAGCCCAGGTTTATCTTCGTGGCCTGGTGGTGAGGGCTGTGCCTCATTCTGTCACCTCGGAAGGCTGCTTTGGTCTTGGTGCCTCAGTTTCCCTGAATTACCCTGGCGATCTGCTCCACTCCCTTGTCATCTCCGGGGAAGCGGGATTCTTCCTCCTCCTCTCCTCCCCCCCACCATGGGGGCCACTCTGCAGGTATTTGCCGAACACAGGGATGAACGGAGATTTCAGCCTTTGTTCTTCTGCCTTGTACATTTCTTCTGAGTTTGAAATAAGATAACCAGGCGAGAGTAGGTTTAGGAAGTCAAAAGGGAGAGTTTTGATTCGTGTCTCTTCCCTGCTCTTTGACAGTGGCAAAACGCTGCTAAAATCTGAGGGTTGGCTGAAATGAAACAGCCCATCAGGGTCTTCTGCCATCTGAGTAGGTGGTGATTAAAAATGGCCTCACTGCTTCCCCTGGAGGGCGGTCTGTGACTGCTGAAGGTGGATGTGCAACGGGGCTCAGCTTTGGGGGTGGCCTGAGGACCGGCAGGGCACCTGGGGAATGCCTTTGAAGGTAGCACTCCTCAAGATTCATTAAAATGCTTTCTCTAGTGGACTGAGCTGGAGGAAAAGCGTTTGAGGATAGGGACAAGCTAAGGCTGGTAGGAAACACAAAACTATGAATTTAGCGGCAATTAAAGCAGAAAGACTTGAGCAAGTGAATCCCCTCCCCCCCAAACAGTGGCCTGTAGTTATCCTTTGTTCTTGGTAGTTAATTTAAAATAAGCATGATCTGTCTGTTAGCTGGCTGCCATGCTGGAGTTGCTTGTATTTATTTCCATGACTATTATTTTGTATCGCACAAGGATCCATCAGTGCTGGGATATTTTGTTCTGGACATAGTTTAGGTTATTGTTGTCCTCCCTCCTCTCCTTCCCTCCACCACCCTGGTCTTCCATTTCCTTGAGAAGTCAGCAAGTTTGAATTGTTAGCTTTTCCTCTGAGGTGCACAACGTAAAGACCAGTTGATGTCATTCTAGCTACAGTGAAACATGCTAGAATCTTAGTCCCATATCTGCTTTGTAGTCTTCAAGACTGTGTCAGAAGTCAGCAGGCCAACCACCCTTTTGGTCACCCAACTCTTTTGGCCCACCACCTGTTTTCACAAATAAAGTTTTATTGGAACCCACCCACACACATTCATGTTTGATCTGCTCAACAGCAGAGTTGAGTTATTGTGACAGAGATCATAGGGATACAAAGCCTTCTGTCTTTATGTATGTCTGTAGGCTTGGCCCCCGTAGTTCAGTGGTTAAGGTGCTGGACACGTGCAGTGGGGCTGGTGGGTTTGAACCCAGCCTGAGCCTGCTAAACGAACAAACAAAAAATAGCCAGGTGTTGTGGTGCCTGTAGTCCAGCTACAAGGGAGGCTGAGGCAAAAGAATTGCTTGAGCCTAAGATGAGGTGGTTGTTGAGGTGTGACACAACAGGACTCCACTGAGGGTGACATAGTGAGAGAGACTGTCTCAAAAAAAAGTCAAAGAAAATGTCTGTGGACTCTTAACATACAGAATAACCATGCCAGGCTCTTATTTTAGACACTGGGGATACAGCAGTTAACAAAGTTCTGACAGTGAAACGTGGACAGTTATGTATATAATAGGTCAATTAGTGATAAGTAATGTGAAACATAAAAAAGTTTTGTCCGTTTTTATGAGTCTACTTTAAACTGTAATATCTCAGTGAATATTTATTCAATTTAATCGAAAAAAAGCGCCATTTGAATCAGTGCACTTTTGCCAAAGTAACACAATTCGATTAATTCCGTCGGCATAAAAATTGGGTGCTCAGGATTTGATGAAGTCAACGAAGGCTGTTTTTGCTAGGTCCTGATTGGCAAAGGTTCTACCGGTGAAAAAGTTATCGAAGTGCTTGAAAAGATGGTAGTTGGTTGGCGAGAGGTCTGGGGAGTATGGTGGGTGGGGCAGAACTTCGACGCTCAATTCCTTTAATTTTCGGATGGTGATTTGTGAGACGTGCGGCCGGGCGTTGTCGTGGAGCAGGA